>PVIJ01008679.1:0-43683 GCA_004024925.1 Scalopus aquaticus
GTCTGGACCCCTTTTATACTCCAAAGAAACCATTAGATACTTACCCTGTCAAATAAAACCACCTGAAATTGCAAACAAACCTCAGTTATCTATCCTTAACCCCTAGGTCAAAGATTGAACTAAGGACTATAGTTAAGGAATTTCCTAAATTTAGTGAGGAACCCCCAAAATTTTTTGCTTTTTTTTTTTTTTTTTTAGGAATTTGGAATTAGCTTGTACCATATTGGTAGGACCTGGGAAGCCCAAAAATGAATGCAGGAAGCAAGATGACAACACCCAAAGGGTGATATTCAAGATCCTCTGTCTTCAAAATCTCAGGGACCAGAAAAAGTTTGAAAAATAGCAGCTGACATTTTACAAGCCTTTCTTAGCCTCTTTTCTGCCCATGTTTGAGTTATCTATTCCATAAACTTTCAAACAAACAAACAAAAAAGATGAATCTGTGGCAGACTTTAAAGTCCATTTGGAAGTCCTTTTTTTCATTAAGGTTTCCACACAATAAATAAGGTCACCCAGGCTGCCCTAGCAGCTGTATTTGTAAATGGATTATCTATTGAGATTAGTGGATTGCTAAAAAAGCAGAAGTAAATTGGGAGGCCATTGGCTTGACAATTTGTGAAGCTGGCTGCTCATTTTTAAAGGACCCTGGAGCAAGACGCTAAGCAAATATTTGTCAGGCTTATCTTTGTAGCTACAACTCCAAGTAGACCCCAAACAGCACCTTATGCCTCCTGGATTGCAGCCCCCTAGGGGCTGGTTGAAATATCAGTGCCTCAGAAGAAGCAAGCCACTATGTCTCTGGAAAAGAGATTGTCTTCAAAGTTCCTATTCAAACTCTTCAGTTCTCACATACTTACCTTTGAAGGAGGGCCCCTCCCACAGTTGACGGGACACAGATGGTTCTTTTTACCAATGATGAGTTCAAACGGACAAGCTAATGGTACCGGAACTATGCCTTCTATTTTAAAACCTACCTTCACAGGAAAACAAATCCCTCAGAGTAAAATGGAGGTTTCTATAGTGTGGATACACTAGAAAGTTCAGAGAGAATTTTTATCTCAACCATTTAAAATTACTCTGGAATCTTTTACTGAGAAACTTTTTTTTTTTTTTTTTTTGCTGTGTCATATAACCCCAAATCAATCTCTTTGGTAGAGATTTCTTTTCTAAATTGAAAGGGAGGGAGGCTAATACATATTACCTTTAATGGAGACCTCGCCTTAGAATTTCCTGACTAACCTAGAACTCCTCTTTTATGTTCCTTATGATCTGTCCTTGAAAAAGGAGAAGAATTCTAACAAAAGTCCCCTATACTTTAACTGAGGTGCCTGAAAATCTGTGGGATACTTCTGATATTGACAACGAAGAATAAAAAGGATGGAACCTACAAAGATTCAGGGAGCTGTAACTTAACCTCTTCCTAAATTGCCTCAATATCCATTCAAACCTGAGACCATACAAGACATACAATCTTGATTTGTTCAGGATTTGAGAGCTACTAATAGGGGAGTTTCTTACCACCTCTGGGACCCCAATCAAAAATGGGAAACAAAAATGTTCTCATTGCTGTCCTCTTATCTCTGAAATTACTGTTATCAAAGTTGAGGTTCACACCAAAAGAACTGAACCTGACTATCAGGGAAATGCCCTAGCTGACTTTCAGGCAACGGCAGCAGCCACAGAATCTGTAGATTGTAGCATCTGTGGATGAAGTCCATTTTGCTTCTGCAAAAAATGACCACCCATTGCCATATTTTTGTCATCTTTGTAGCATGGCAATAGTGTATTCCTGAATAAGAGAAACCAAGCTGGACAAACAATGACTATAAATTAAATAAGCAAGTGGGATCATGGCTGATTGGTTCTTACCAGCTTCCCGGCAAGCTCCATTTTTCAGTTTTTGCATTCTTTAACCCACCATAGTGTATTTAAGATGACTGCAATTGTGAAGCTGACATTGGTAGGGAGACTTCTATAAAATTGCAAAATCAGTGTACTGGCAATAGCTGTTCTGCCAGGTCCCTAATCCCAAAAAAACTATTTTTGTCCCTAGAGGCCTCAGACCTTCCACTGGACAATTTGAACACCTGCAGCTGATTTTCATTCAACTGCTACCTAGTTTGGATTATCAGTATGTTCTGTTTGTTTTGGCCGCAGGAGCACTAGACTCTGATCAGCTTAATCAGCCACTTCTCATGGGCCTACCTGAAGATCTCAGAACTTAGCTTTTCTTAGTGAAAGAGCAATAGGAAGTGAAATTCCTAAATAGCATTGGCAGGAAATTGAATGATACCTTCCAAGAAAACGTGTGGTGGGAACAGATAAGCACACTGAGGTTCTAGTCTTTCCTGTCCTGCTGGGAAGATTACCAATTTATAAAGCAAAGTTCTTCTGAATAGATTTGAAAAATCCGACTGGCTTCATGAAATGATTCATAGATTGGACAGCATCTCATCTAACAAACAGAAAGATATTCTGAAGAGTTGTACAAAATGGAAGGTTTTTATAGGCAGAAAGAGGGTGGACAACGAAGTTATTAACAAAGGAAAAGAAAGGATTGTCTCAGGCAAGCTACCTCTCTTTAGGAGAATGTGAAGGTGTTAATAAGGGACTACCCCTCTAGTGTTCACCAGAAAATTCCAGTCTGATTGACTCAAATTTCACACCAGAGAGGGGTTGAAACTGCAGATAAGTTAGGTTTTTAAGTCTTGATTTGAAGACACAGTTAGCATAAGTGTGACCTGCTCTTCCCTTTCTCATAATTCCCCCTTTTTGGTCAGATTCTCAACTCAAATGAGAGATGTGATCAAAATTTAAGGCTTTAGCACCTCCCAGCCACCACTGTGAAAGTGTTCCCAGTTCTTACCTGTCCTTTGTGTGATGTCCACAGGTCATGACTATTTTGGGTCCGTGTAATATTCACAGGTTATGACTTAAGGTTCACATCATTTAAGCTGATCATTCTCTTCATTTATTCTCTGCTGTTTCAGTCTTGTAAGATCACTTGCTTGATGGTTAGCATCTATGAACCTGTATTTAAAATTTCTGAGAGAATACAATGCCCCAGGGAGACTATTATGTGGCTGTAAGCAGGATAATTCACAATATTTAGAGTACACTTCAAAGTCACAGTCCTCCGAACCAAGCCAATCAAAATCAAATAAGTCAAAGAGAGATCCTGCTGAAGGAGTCACTTTTCAAAGCTAAGTAGCTTTCTCAGTGATCTTTAACTTCCCCGGAAGCATTAATCCAGGTACAACAGGTAGTGTTGACCACAGCACGGTGCTTCCTTATGTGTGTAGCTAAAAGATAAACCTAAAGCTAAAAGATAGAACAATTTTGGCCGGAGAGTCTAAGAATCATAGGCTGTTTTGCCTAGATGCTGAACTCAGAAATAGCCTTCTGAGGTAGGGTCAATTGCACTTTTGTTGAGATACACCTCACAGAGGAGAGGCGCCATTTTCCTCACCCTCTCATAAATGCAGCCTCTTTGGATTGCAAGTTCCAGTTTGCCATGAACCAGACTTTCTGAGCTGGGGAGCATCTGGTAACTAGGGATGGAACTGAGTGACCAAGGGGGGCCTATATAATATGGAAGGGAGGCTGGCTTGCTCTTCTGCTTTTACTGTGGTACTGCTAAGAAAACTTCAACTTGTATCCTGGTACTGCTAAGAGAATTTGGAGGCGACATAGAAGAGATATTTGGAAGAGAAACAGAGGTGAAAGACATATGAGGCTGTTGCTTCTGGTCCTTAGCAGAGATAATGGCAGCCATTATCTTGATGTGGTATATTTTGAGTTTTGAATCTCTCCTGTACCAGCTCTCTTGGGCCTGCTTATTTCCTTTTATGTGGTTCCTTGTTAGAAAGTACCTTAGATTTGTGGCAACTGTTTAGCCCTCAGCAGCCCCAGTTTAAGCTGAGTTGGTTTGGCTGGGCATTTGCCAAAGAGGGTTTGTTGGGTAATTTGGAGGTAAACTGTTATTTGAAATCCTTTTTCTCTCTCTTGCTCTCTCTCTTTTTATCTCTCTCTCTCCCTGTCTCTCTGCATACCTACTTCTATTAAAATCTTTCACACTAAGAGTATGCTTCCCTTGCCTTTGTGCACATGGATGGCATGTATCCCTTAACATTTTGGTCTCTGGGTACTCCTTGGTCACACACTAATACTTTGCAGTGCCATTATGAATAGAACTGAAATTGGTTACAGGGAGGACCTGACCTTTTGGCACTGGTAATCTTCCCAGGAGGACAAGGAAGGCTAAACCTAGTACTCTGAACTCAGTGAACTTGTCTGTCCCTACCACACTGTGACACATTTTCTTGGAAGGTATCACTCAATTTCTTCCAAGATTATTAGGAATTTCACTTCGCATTGCTCTTTCACAAAGAGAAGCTAAGTTCTGAGATCTTCAGATGGGCCCATGTGAAGTGACTGATTAAGCTGATCAGAGTCTAGTGCTCCTGGGGCCAAAGCAAATAGATCACTGATCCCTCTACCACCCCCACAGTAAACAAACGCCATTGTTTAATGTCCCTGCTTTCCATGAGAAAAGAAGAGCAAAATCCACCTGGTTTCATAGCTGTTCCAAAGTAAATCTCTGAGTTATAGAGATTTTTAGAAATTTGTGTCAAATGTTGGTTTTTACAATTAAATTAATTGCCTTTGTAGTGGTTCTAAATCTTCCCACAGGTATTTGACATAAATATATGCAATATATATATATATATATATAAATATATATATATATATAAAATTTAATAAGATTTATTAGTCCCAAAGGGGAGCATCTGCCTAAAAATAGGTTAATCTCTATCCCAACTCTCTGCACCCCCAGGGAAAGGCAGTTTGTGATCATAGATCAGTGGCAGTGGACTGGAGTTCAGAATACTCAAAAATTGCCTGCTCAAAAATTGCCTGCCAAGTAGTTCATGTGTGTATGTGTGTGTGTAAGGATATATGTGTCATTAATGTGAGAATCCTAGGATTTTTATTAATCCTTAAAGGATTCCTTTAATACCCCAGATATGGTGAAGTGCTAAACACTACCTATCTATTCTGGTGTTCTTTAATTATTATTATTATTATTATTTTAAGATTGATTTATTTATGCATACAAGAACTGGGGTGTAGGCCAGAGGTGTGGGGTAGTGAGAGAAGAGACAGAGCAGGGAGCAGAACTGGCAGATCAACTGAAGTACACTGCTGAGAGGAGCAGTGGACGAGGCAGGAGAGGTCTGCTGCACCATGTGGGAATCTCCCTGCGCCATGTGGGAATAAACTCGTGCTGCAGTGGCTGCGGATAGCGTCATAGGCTGAGACTTAACCCATTGGGCCACCAGGGAGGCCCCTTGCTCTGGTGTCCTTTTTAAATTCTTAGAATTGGTATCAGGGGAGGTAAGGAACGTGACATTTCTTCCCAGTCCCGGTGACAGGTACCTGTTAGACCAGAGTCTTTCCACTCCTGACTCAGGTTTATGCCACTGTAGCAGAGGAAAAGAAACTTCCCTGTATACTTCTGGGTGCTTGGTTGAGACACTCCTGTAATAAAAGACAAATTAACAGGAGAAAAAAATCAAAAGTTTAACATTATATATATCTCTACCTACATGGAAGAGACCTGTGAAAACAGAGTAGCCCACTAACATGACCCGTGCTACCCCTTAAGTAGCACTGTTAGCTAAAGACAAAAGATGTTAGGGGAGAGGAGGGAGTGGCTATCTCTGGGAAATTATCAGAAAAGTTACAGTAAGCAAAGGTATGACTGCTATGTAGATTTCTAGAGATTTGGCTATCCTCCACTTCTACAGAGAGGAGATATCCTAATGAATGGAGATTTTCTCTTATACATGTAAATGTCTCTTATAAAAGGGAAGTATCTACTGAATTTCAGAGCTATTCCTATTTCTGCTGTTTCTTAAAAATAGCCAGACTAAAGGGACCTCCCTGGTGGTGCAGGGGTTAAAATCTCAGCACTATCAAGCTATGGCCAGCCACTATGGCATGAATTCATCCCCAGCCAGGGAGCTGACCCATATGGTGCAGCAGACCTCTCTTGTCTCACCCGCTGCTCCCCTCAGCAGTGTATTTCAGTAGATCTGCCTGATCTGCTCCCCACTCTGTCTCTGGTGAATCCTCTCATCCCTTGCACCTCTGGTCTACACCCCAGTTCTTGTATGCATAAATAAATAAGAATAAATCTTTTTTTAAAAAATGACCAGCCTAAAATAATTCTTATGCCAAAGAAAAATATTTTTGGCAGCAAGTTTTCCTCCCCTATACCACTCAAACCTGCAAGTTTGACGCTACTATAGGGGAACTTGGAAACATCAACCCAAACTCATTAAAGTCAACATTCTCTGAGACTTTCGAAAACAACCTGAGAACTTCCTAGCAGGAGAAACTCTAGGAGAGAGTCTTCCTAGAAGCCCCAGCATAAAGAATAAACATGCCTGTTGACTTCCTAAGGGGAAGTCTGCATGGAGATGACTTCGAACTAGACACCTTTTCAAAAAATACTAATAGATCTGGAGTAATCTGGAGCAATCTGGGGCAGGAGACACAGCTGGAAGTGGAATCAAAATTGTGCAGTAAAGGAATGTTAAAAAGAAAATGATAGCCTCTAAATGGAGGCGCGTTTGCAAAGCCCACTAAGATTTAATGCTTAGTCTAACTGCAGTTTCAATCTCCATCATGAATATATTGTTAACTGGTCAGTATGGATTTTCTGGTCAGTAACAGGTAATCTTTTCCATTCCATGAAGGAACATGAAATAATAATTCACATCTTTTTCTATCCCTGAGGTAGTGTCACAACACAAGGGACCTCCTTCACCCCTCTGGGTTCTTCTCGGGATGGACTATTATCAAAACAAGATCAGATAGGTAGCAAAGCAAAAATCAATTTAACGACATTGTATGGAGAATTTATATGGTTGTAAATTCTAAAGAATGATGAAATGGCCTGGGGATATTTACTTTGTGTTTAGGGACCTGATACATCAAAGAGACAGGTAGGGAGACTTCACATGGCTGGCAAGAAAGGGGTGACCTCGTTCTTACTCTGAGAGTAAAGATGAGATTCTTAGAGAGGACCTATTCACTCATAAACCAACACCTGGATAAGACCGACCCTACATTCTTCTAGATCAAAAAGGGGGAAACGGATTCCTTGATTAGGGAAGGGTGAAGGACTCAGCAAGGAGAAAAACTTTTCCCCAGCCTTTTCCAGGAAACTCATTGCTCTCAACTCAAAACCATCTGTTTTTTAAGTCATGTTAATAGAACTCCTGAGCCTCACAGGACCTTAATCAACCTCTAGTTCCTGTATCAAGATGGCAAGGGGTCTATTCTGGGCACATTGAGAAAAGCTTATTTGAGGAAACCCCACAATTTCCTCCCTTTGCAACTTCTCTAGGAGAAGTTTGGGGTATCGTGAGGATAGTCCAGTCAAGCAATTGTGTCAGTTCCTGGAAGCAGTCTTATATATAGTTTCCCAAAGTTTATGTTGCGTGTCCCAAAATAAAAGGCATTTCTATGGAAACAAAAGAAAAATCAAGGTTAAACATTAAAGCTGACAAAAATCAAGTTCTGAAGGCAGTCAGTGGAGAAGATTTTGGGACAGCATAGGAAAAAGAAATCATGAACCTATAGCTTGAGTTACTTCAGTCCTGTCTGAACAGGTGGACTAACTCATGGCGAGCCCTGTTCAAGCAATTCGGTCCGCTACACTGACCATGTGGCATTTTGATAAGGCAAAGTGTTAGATCCTGACTAATGCTTATTTCATTACTTCCTGGGGGAAGAAGGGGAAAGCTGTCATACACAGTTGGAATGTAACCCATCTGTGCATGCCTTGGTGTAGCCCAATCCAGAAAAAACTATGATGCTGATCACCTCCCTGCCCCATAGACTTTAAATATTTACTCCTAACTCTTTTTAGAGAGCCAGGTTATATTCTTCTTTTCCAACTGACTCACTCATGAGTGAGTCTCTCTAATAAATCCTTGCCTGATTCAACTACAGCTAGCTCTCTCATTTGAATTCTTTTCCTAGAGGGCACATCACCAACTCCTTTGGGGTAGAGGCCCTAAAACAGATTCTAGAAGTCAGATGGTAGGTTTTTCTGGGTGTAATGCCTTTATTACTGTCAGGTACTTAGAAAACAGAAATCAGTCATGAGGATGGCTCATGTACAGCCAACGTGGTAATCTTTGAAGCTGATATCAAGTTCTCCATTTCTATTTTGTATGGTTTCAGAAAAGTACACTCAGGGTTTTAATTCATTCAAGTCAAAAGTTGGGGAGAAAAACCAGAAATGTTAGTTTGGAAAGTTTTAGCCAGGTATTAGAAAAATTCGGGATCTAATCCTGATTGTTGAATAGGAAACTATTTTAACCATATTCTTTCTCTTTTCCCTATTACACATTAATTGTATTAAGTTATTTTCTATTGAAGGTCTTAAATACTAGACTGTTTTATCTTGATTCTGCAGATAATAGAACCTGTTTAGAGCAGGCACATTTTTGGGTTCCAGGATGCCCCTCACTCTGCCCTATAATAGGACCAATGCACTTAGTATCTCTCCACAAAGAGAGAAGACAATTGGCATGGGCTGTCTAGCAGCTCTTATAAGACTCTCTATATTTCTTTTCTTTTTCCTAATCAAAGACTTTATTTTAAATTTTTTTTCCCAAAAAGTTTTGTCATAAGTATAAAAAAGGTGTAAAGCACTTACATTGGTCTCTATGAAACAATACTTAATTACGTAGAGTGGCAATCAAGAAACTTAGGAGCTAGTCTCTGACTTGACTCAGCTCAGTGCAGACAGAATGATATTTTTCTTAATTAATCAAAGTTGGGGATAAAAGAGCATCAGATCTTTAGATTACTTCAACAGTTTATAATCTATTATTAAAATCCAATACTTGTCTTTTTAGCAGAGGAAAGAAATTAAAGTTTAGTTTCATATAACAATACCATTGATATGAAAGCCTTACTTTACAAATACAATAACAATTCATTTGTTCTTATCCAGCTTAATGACATATAATTTCCTTTTTATCTAGTGCTTCTCTCATTTCCATTTTGGTAAAAAAATATTCTGCTTTGCCCTAAGACCAGATTTATTTATCTCACTGTTTTTTTTTTTCAGCTTTAATCTCACACATTAATTAGAATTTTTGAACTTAAAAACTTTAATTTCTGAATTGTAATTGTGAAAACTGTCACATTAGCATCCTCAACAGTATAATTTTTCAAGGTGATATGAGACATTTTACTTACAGGCATTAAATTCTTTTAGTCTACAATAAGAAGCCAAAAGTAAACCTAAGAGTTCACTAATTAATATTTCAGCAGAATGATTTAACTATTCTATGAATTTCTATTATTAAGCTTAGTAAAACTTTAACTTTCCCAAAAGAGATCTGGGAAATGACTTAAGTTCTACTAAAAGAAACAGATTGAAAATGAAATTACCCAATAAGCCTCCACCAAGACTTAATATCTAAGAGACTGTAGTTCAGTTTCTCCCAGCGGTAAAATTCCAAATCCAGTCAATCCAGATTAAATTGGTAAAATAATTTTGTCTGAAATAATCCTTTCTTTATTTTATTGTATTATTTAATTTAATCTACTTATAAAGTTTCAAGCTTACCAAAAATATCTGAGAGACCAACAAAACTATTATTGGAGATTCCTATCTCATTTGCTTAATAAGCTTTTTATTTCTTAAGCATATTTCTATGACCAGGAAACTTCAGGATGACATTCCTGGGTTATGTGCACTTAACATTCCATTTTGGGCTTATTATTTCTTGATAACAATCATAAAAACCCCTTGTGACCTAGTCAGTTTTTTTTCTTGACAGAGAACATGAACTAATTTTAAAAATAAGCCCAATATAATAACTCTAAAAAATGCACGTTTCAAATTAAACCAAAATATTTTAAGGTAAAATTTATCCCAGGTGATGGTTTATTGAAAAGCATTTTGGGTTTGTTTCTCTTATAATCCTAAATTTAGAAATAACTTATGTAGGTAATTTCTGGAAGCCAAATATATATGAATTAATTCTATTATTACCATCTGGAGGTAAAATAATAAAACACATGGGTAGATGCAAACTTATAGAAAGACACATACGGAAATCAATTAGTTTTAATTTTTTGCTCATGCTGATTGCAAACAAAACTCACTAGTTTATAAAGTAAAAGTTGAAAATCTCAGTTTATTTCTCGGTTTAGATTACTTAAACAGTTTATAATCTATTATTAAAATCCAATACTTGTCTCATATTTCCTCACATGAACTAAGTTTAATACCTGAGGAGAGGTGTCCCTATTACTTAAGGAAAGGAACCTGCTTAGATTTAAACATGCAAGGACATATTTAAATGTCTTTGCCCCCCCCCCCACTTTCTTACTTATTCAGATTATGAAAGTTAATTAAGATTATGGAGATGTCGCTGCATTGCAAACTTTCAAGCAAGGAAAAGAAAATGCTTGTCTTCAAAAATTTCAGTCACAGGATGTTATTTTCTAATTTGGCCAAAATGTTAATCACAGGGATATTATTTTTAAAACCCTTTCAAATGCCATCTAATTTCAGTCAGAATGAAAATAAAATATTTCTGACATTAGAAAACCCCAGAATCTGTCCATAGAAACCAAAGAACGGACTCATCATTACCCTGAGGTCTGGCAATAGTAAAATCCTTTTCTGTTCAGACATAACTTTATGACCAAGCCCCAGTTTGGGAGTGAAAGGCAGACAAGAAAAAGGGGTGGGCTGAGATCTCTTATCTTTTCTCTCTAAACCCATGGTTTTGAGTTTAGCACATTTTGGAAGCTCAAAAGAGTCCCCTGCTGGCCACTAAAACCTTAGAAGCATTTTTATGGGGTGCAATGAGGCTAGAATTTCAAAAGGCAAGCTACAATTTTTATTAAGACATGATTTTAAGAAGTTCTCTGAGGCTAGGTATGACACTTAATCATATTTCTTCTTTTATTTTATCAATGTAGTCTTTTTCTAATAAGAAATTTAGATTGAGAACTCTAAGTTTTCACAGGTCAAATAAGAAATTTCGAAGTTTTCCTATTTAATAGCATCTCAATTAGCCAGTAAGCATTTTTATATCTTACCGGAAAATCTAAAGTAGTTCACTCCCAGTATAAGATATGGCAGCTGGAAAGACTCAATACACATGAACAGTTTCAGCTAATCCTAGGAGTTCTTGGAGGCAGAACAATACTCAGGAGGGAGAGGCCATGTGTTTGGATATTTTATTTTAGCGTATCTCTCAGGATGTATGGATATTTTCTGTGGTAGATGGGTGCTAATCTATCCCCAGTCCATGGCCAATCTATTCTCTCATGGGAGATTTCTTTTTGAGGAGGCAAATTCTCTAGTAGAAAATACATTTTTACTCTCCTTTTCCTCCAAGTCATATAATTTTAAGTATCTATTACCTTTTGTTTGTTTTGTTTTTGCTTCATAATAGCCTCTTCAGTATTTCATTCATTCCTGACTTTGTTTTGATATTTTAAGTTTTACTTTTCAGTGAAGTTCTTTACCCTTCTTTCTGTCTTGAATAATAATTTTGCAGGATAAAAATCTTTTTGAGTATGTTAAATATCTCTTGCTATTCCCTTCTTGCCTGTAATGTTTCCACGGAAGTCTATGCACAGGCTAATGGTGTTGCCTCACAGATTACTCCTATTTCTCTGAATGCTTTTAATATTCTGTTCTTCAGTATGGTTTTGGAATTAAAATAGACCCACAGATCAGTAGAACAGAATTGAGAGTCCATATTTATATATACAGTTAATTTGTGACAGTAGTATGATTGACCACACAATGGAGAAAGGCAAGTTTCTTCAACAAAATGGTGTTGAAAAAACTGGGCAGTTATCTGCAAAATTATAAAACTAGACCAATATCACAGCATACACAAAAATTAACTCAAAATGTAGTAAAGGCTTAGATGTAACCCTTGAGGGACCTCCCTGGTGGCATAGGGATTAAGTCTCAGAGCTATCACCACTGTTTGAGTTCGATCCAGCCAGGGAGCTAACCCACATGGCGCAGCAGACCTCTCCTGTCTCTCCTGCTGCTCCCCTCAGCAGTGTGTTTCAGTCAATGCCTGTTCTGCTCCCCACTCTGTCTCTGGTGAATCCTCTCACTTCCCTTCCCCGCCCTCCATGTACCTCTGACCTACACCCCAGTTCTTCTATGCAAAAATTAATTTAAAAATAAAACACACACACACACACACACACACAAACCAAAAAAAATCACCCTAAAAGCTGACCAGAGACCTGAGACATCCACAGGGAAAGAGGAGAAGGAGGGGTGAGAAGGTAAGGGCGGGGGAAGTACAATGGACTATGGTGGAAGACTGTGGGTACTTTGGCCATGGGAGTGCTGTGGTCATTGCACCTGAGGGGGGTAAATCCTATACTGTCAAAATACTAGCAGAGATGTAAAACAATGGTACTTCAATAAAAATGATATAAAGCAAAAACAAATTTCATGTGTGGCCAAGTTGGCTTAAACTGAAATTAATTTTAATAACACAAGTACACAAAAAGTTACAAACTGGAATTCAGTTTTCTCTCGTTAAAAGGACAACATTTTCTTGTATTGTTTCTTTACTCTTAATAAAAGACTGTGGAAGGGTTTTCCTTTCCTTGATTTATTAGATTTTGCTTGGTTTGGATCTTGGGGAACCTGACCCCAAATCGCACTCCAAGCACTAGGAGTTATCCTGCCTCTAGTATTCATACTAATCTTGGTGCACTGTATTCTCAAACTTTAAATATATGTTTACAACTGCAATTGCTAACCATCAAGCAAGTGGTTAGCTTGCAAGCAAGTATTGATCTTGCTAAGACTGAAATATCATCATTTTCGCAGTACTGTTAATATTTTCCAGTTAATCTGAATCAGGAATTGATTCCATTTGGTATTATAAATTGAAAAAAATCAAAATATATATTAAAAATACACAAACTAATTTTTTATCCTTTGCTTTTATTACTTAAGTCCTTGATACTGAACAAATTTTTTTGCACATTTTTAAACACACTAAGGATCCCTTCAGACTAAAAGTATTGCTTGCATTTTTTATTTAAGTGATTTGCTCTTAGGTAAAATAATCAAAGAATAGGAAGGGAAATTAAATTAGTCCCGTGGAATTCTTTCTAAAAAGGTATAACTAGGGGGCCTCCCTGGTGGCGCAGCGGTTAGGCGCTGTGCTGTGGAGCTGTCGGCAGCAGCGACGCGAGTTCGACGCCTGGCCGGGGAGAATCCCACATGGTGCGGCAGACCTCTCCTGCCTTGCCCGCTGCTCCCCTCAGCAGTGTATTTCTGATCTGCCTGTTCTGCTCCCCACTCTGTCTCTGGTGAACCCTCTCGCCACCCCACACCTCTGGCCTGTACCCCAGCTGTATGTATAAATAAATAAATTAAAAAAAAAAGGTATAACTAATGGATATTAAATTCAGTAGCACAATTTTAGAAATAAAAATTAATAAAACTATGAAGAAATCCTTTTCTCCCCCTCCCCCAAAGTCTGAGGATAGTTTTAAAAAGTTTTTCGAGATGACTCAATCATTTTTATTCATTTTAACTTTTGCATCAGTTATAGCACATAATTATAAAAATTATATATGCAGACAAAGAAAGATGTGGCCCATGATATTGGCAGATTCTGAGCCTCTCTGCAGTTGCTCACTTTGATGGGTTTTTAATTTCCATGGAATGTGCAGGTGTCCAGAAGTTCTGTAAAGAATAACATAAGAGAAAGACATTAGGTACTGCCTATGCTTACTAAACACAATTCTATCCTTATTTTCTAAAAGTAAATGCTAGGTAATACATATTTTTTTGAAGTACTCCCCCACAACTGTCAGTGCTATTTTTAAATATCTACATGTTCTTTTCCGCCTACTCTTGTCATTTCCAATAATTCAGCAAAAATTCAGGCACACTCCCAATAATATGACTATTCCACCCTAATTTTATCCTTCTAACTTCTTTATTTTTGAGGCTGTTTGATAAATGATAGATAGATGAAAGATAGATAGATAGATAGATAGATAGATAGATAGAGCGAGCTAGAAAGGCCTAAAAGAGTGCTAACTGTATGCATTTTACTTAAAATCTTTGAAAATTGGCTTTCTATGAATAGTTTATACTCCCTACATTGAAGTGCTCACATCTATTTTCATTTTATTAAAAAATGGAAATACACATATAAACAAGTTCCATTTCCAAATGATTTCACGATCTATTATACTCTCCTTCAAACAATTAGACCTCTTTTAGTGTTATCTAATCAAGGAGTCACCTAACTGGTGAGTCTGAAACCTCCTGCAGAGTCTGGATCTTTGTATTCCCATCAACATTGCCCCAGGGCTTGGTACAAGAAGGTTCTTAAAACAAAAATGTTTATCTTGATCCCCATGTTATTGCTATTTTATTTTACTCACCAGAGGTTAAGCATGGTCTCACATTAGCAATAGCCATAAGATACTCCGGCCCTAAGTATTTTTGATAGGTTGCTTTGTCCTGAAGGTTAGCCAAGCATTCTGTCTCATCACTGAAGAGCAGGTCCTTCACCACCGAAGATCTGAACAGCTGGAACATCCGGTATTGAAATCCATCCCTTCCAAAGAGCTCCTAGGTCAGACAGACAATAAGTGACCAGCAGTACCAAGGAGCAAAAGGCTATGTATTCGGCCTCAGGAGTCTCAGTCTCCTGACTGCTCAGCTCCAGCCCGACGGAAACCTAGGACACAGCAAAGTTTAGGAAGTACTATAGTAAAAGGTCAAAAGTATGGTCTCTGAGTAAGGACATACCACACACAAAAAAATTAATTTGAAAGGAAACCTGCTCTCCTATGTTTATTGCAGCACTATTTACAATAGTGAAATCTGGAAACAACCTAAATGCCCCAAAACAGATGACTGGATCAAGAAAAGGTGGCATATATACACAATGGAATACTATTCAACAATCAAAAAAGATAAACACATGCCATTTGCAGGAACATAGATGGAGCTGGAGGGGATTATGCTCAGTGAAATAAGTCAGAAGGAAAAAGAAAAATATTGCATCATTTCAATATAGGAGGAATACAGGGGAACCAAATAAAGGATCAGGAAGAAAAAAAAAAGACAATACTAGGAGGCAACTATAAATTGGAGACATTCAGCAGCGGAGGGGGAGGGAGAGGAATGAAAACAGGAGCAAAAAGAGCACAAGAGACTATGGTGATGGTTCATGGGTGACTCGGTGGTGGGAATTTTATGGGGACTACACCTGAGAGGAGAAAGCAAACTGTACAAAAATGAATAATGATGTAAAAAATATAGAGAGAAATAAAAATTTTAGAAAAGTATGATCTGGGTTCAAATCCTGACTCCAACTTTTCCTTGTCATGTGATTTTAGGAAAGTTCTTTTTTTTTTAAAGATTTATTTATTTATGCATACAAGCTGGGGTATAGGCCAGAGGTGTGGGTTGGCGAGAGGGTTCACCAGAGACAGAGCGGGGAGCAGAACAGGCAGATCGATGGAAATACACTGCTGAGGGGAGCAGTGGGCGAGGCAGGAGAGGTCTGCCGCACCATGTGGGGATCTCTCCAGCGGGGCATCGAACTCGTGTTGCCGCTGCCGACAGCTCCACAGCGCAGCGCTTAACCGCTGCGCCACCATGGAGGCCCGACTTTAGGAAAGTTCTTTACTAAGGTCAGTGAATCAGTTTATTCATTGTAAATAGAAATAACTATACTAAATAATGAAATGATGTACATAAAACAATTGCTAAATAGACGCTCTCTTTGAACTCGTTCTTGAGCTCAAGCTCACACTTGAAAAGGAGTTCAAATTTGCCACTATATCACCAATCCACCAGTCACTGCTGAATGTTTTCCACTTTCTGGGTCATAATTGCATATCTTTCTGCTGCCTGGGGCCCTTGCTACCTTGCCTCTTCTGAATCTACCCCGAGCACCTGGCCATTTCCATTTCTTCATTCTCCTCCCTGCCCTTCCTTTATCTATCCACTTGTCTTACTACCTCCTGAGCAGTTCAGTTCATAACCAAGAGCCTCTTGTTTTGCCAGCTCTCCCTGTGAGGGCAGTAAATGCTAAGATGCACATTGCATATTTGGGGTGCCTCCAAGTATAGGGCATGCTTGTGCAAAAAGCAGAGGAGACTTTGGGTTTTCCTTAAGATCACTTGATTTAGCAGCCCACTACTTCATAAGGTTAGCCTCTGTGGGCCGCCTGAGGTCGTATGTTGCCTGCATGTTGGCTCTTTAACTTTCATGCTTAGCCTCCCCTGGCTCAGTAAGTGCACTGGGATCCACCCCAAGTATTGCTTTTCTCACATCTAGCTCAGCCTGAGTGAAGAGCCTGAGCCTACCCTCTTATTTCTGTGACAGAACAAGCCCAAACAATACCAAGACTGCTCAGAGATCAGTGAGTCACAGGAGACACTTCAGATGTCCACATGTCAGAGTTTTCCTGTTCATTTAGATATACTAGGTAGCCCAGGGCGAGAAGTGTACACAGCCACCAGCTTTCTGCTTTCCACAGAGGCGCGGCTGTGGGAGTCACGGTCCATAGCCAGGAAGGGAGCGTGTGAGGCAGGGCGAATGAGGGGCCTGGGTGGAGCTGGGGGTGTCTGTGCAGTTCCATAGGGAGCTACACACTCAGTTGGTGCACGGGATGGATAGGAGTCCCAGATGCCCATACCTGCTGGTTGAAGAGCATTCTGCGAACAAATCCTGCCTTATCTTTCCTTGAGACCACAGCATGGTTTGGGACCACGGCCAGGTGGCAGCTCTGCACCTCAGTCACAGGCTTCCTGGTGCCATCCAGGCACAGCAGCTCGAAGTCTCCCTGCTTCAGATCCCTAGCCCACGGTTCAGCGTTCCTTCCTAGGGAGGGAAACACGGAGAAACCAGACAGTATAGCTTGTAAAACAAAACAGAAGAAAAATAGTCATAGTCATAAATTTACAACCAATCTGGTTAATGATTTTTTGGTCCCATAAAAGATAAAGATTTCTCCAAGAGGCCTGAAAAGGAACTTAAACTGAAAGGGAAACATTAATAAATTGAACTTTATTAGAAATAGGAATGTCTGTTGATCAAGATACATCGTTAATAAAAAAATAAAAAAGACACACCATTAAGAAAGCAAAAAGGCAAGGCTTTTCAGAGAGGGGCAAGATATTTGCAATACACGTAGCTGACAAAGCTTGTCCCTAGATCTATAAAGAACGCCTAAACATCAGGAGAGCTAGAGCACGCATTCTGACTGCCGCCTCTGTGTGTTCCTCTGTTGTGTTCAAGCCAATGTGGTAACCAACCTTGTCAAATTTGATCAGGCATGAAGGATTTGTCATCTGCTAAATAAAAAAGGTCAAGAACTAAGTCACTGGAGTCTGATAGGGTTAACAGACATCCCTGCTTGTCTAGCACAGGAGTGATTTCACGTGAAAACTGAGCTTTTTCTGAGGGAGGGAAGCAAGCACAGGCACATACCGTTGGTGTTCTGCAGGACCGCCGAGGGCTTCACAAAGGCCACGTCTCCCTTCTCAACCAGGCACCTGCAAAGTGAGGCTCAGGTCAGAAAGGAGGATACACAGGAGAAGGAGGCAGAAATACTGAGAAGGAAATGGGAGGCTCACACCCTTCCTTCCGCACCATTCAGCTCAGTTACAGCAGCCCAGCTTCCCCCACACAACTACGAAGGCCGGGCTGTCCCCAAGATTAGAGGAAAAGGCACTTAATAAAGAAATCTGCTTATTTCATTTCTATTGTAGACAAGCATGGTTTGTTTCTTATATTAAATACTGATCAGTTTCTCTACAGGAGAGTCTTATGCGCTCCTATTAACAAGGACATTCCCGAATGATTCTGGTTGGATCAAAACTTACGTCAGGGGCAATCCATGATTTTGAAGGAGTCAATCACACCCACATTTCTACTCAGTCTTGAGAAATTAATATGCATTACTGGACATTTATTGAAAAATCAGTATTATTTCAGACAGTTGGAAATGGATATTAATTGTTAACTTCCAGGAGTACCTCTCCAGTTTTTTTTTTTTTTTCTCTTTCCAGGTCCTTCTATACCTATCTAGTATTAGTTATTTCCATCCAAGTTTTCTAAGCAACCTTGCCTTATTTCTGTCTTTACACCTCCACCTGCACCTTCTAGACCTGAATGATGCTCATTCAGGTATGTCTGTACTTCTGCCATGAGACAGACCAGACATCTTCTTGTCATTAACTTCACACTGAGTGTTCCTGCCTTTCTCTACCCTAGACCAGTGGTTCTCAATCTTTTGGCCCGTACCAGCAGCAACAGCATCAACTGGGAATTTTTCAAAGATGCATTCTGGGGTCTCATCCCAGACCTACTAGATTAGATACTTCGGGATTCAGAGCTGAATGATCTGTGTTTGAACATGCCCTTCAGAAGATTCTGATTTGTGCTCAGTTGTAGAATCACCACTGAGAAGGCCATAGAGCCATGACTTTGACACAGGAACGGTCCCAGGACAAACCAGGAAGGACTCAAGGACAGAACTTTGCTGTTCCCATTGTTTTCATCGGGCTGGTAAACAAGAGGTTAAACAAATCAGAATACTCTAGGCCCAGGCACCTGCTACCATACAGTTCCTTGGCCCATAGTGGGTTTTTTTTTTTTCACTATTTTCTCCTCAGCCTGTGCATCCCTGAGCCAACTCTGTACAGACCTTGAGACTGAAACTGCTCCAACCAGAGCTGCAGGGACACAGCCTTCAAGAGCTGTTCAGCCATGAGACGTCGTGAGCCCTGCACGACCATCAGGCTATAGCTGGTTGGGCTCACAGCTGGCAGCAAGAAATGACCCACACGCAGATGGACAAATGGAGTTAGCCAAGTGCTCTCTCCTTGCTTTCTCAGCCAAGAAAGTTTAATTCCCCTGTCCTTTTTTCCCAGCTCTAAAACCTATGTAGACTTCTAGCCCTGGCACTTCAGAGAAGCCTCTTTGTTTAACTAACTATTGAATCTGTCTCACCAGGGTCACCAGAACCAAGGGCTAGTTTTCTGTATACATTTCACTTGACCTCTCAAGTTTATTCTTTCTCCAGTCACCTTTACAGTAAACCAAATGTAATATGTCATGTATCCACCTGTATTAATCACAGTATTCAATAGCATTTTAATGTGATTTTTACATCTAGGAAAATAAAATTCCTGTTCTATAACTTTATTTAAAAATTCATGACTCTATATGGATCTCCCAAGTACAGACATTATTTTGAGAACTGACTCCTCCGCCTCCACCATTGCTCAATCCACCTGGTCACAGTGGAGGCAGCTGAAAGAAACTTTACAACACAATTTCACTGTGAATTGTGTGAACATGAACTTTTCACCAAGCTACGCTGACAATCTCATTTCCTGGGAATCGGAACTAATGCATTATGGTCTGTGTTTGCTGACTCCTTTATAACTGAGGAGCTGTTACAATGTTCTACCAGTGGTCACAGTTTCCTCTATGGAAACTGAAAAATAGAGAAAATCACCTGCAAAGAAAGAGTAAAATGAGGCAGATGTGCAGAGAGAGAGAGAAAGAGGGAGAGAGACAGAGACAGAGACAAAAAAAGGCAGAGACAGGAGAAGCGTAAATATCCCCCCACATTTATTTGTTGTCTATCTGAAATTCTAGTTTAACTGGATGTCATGAAGTTTATCCCACCTTAAAATATCTTTGTCAATTCCTGAGGCCCAAATCTCAGCCCTTACAAGGTTCTCTCAAAGCACTTGTTAAAACATCCCCTTTGGCTTAACATGTTTCACGTGCAACACAAGAGCCCTTATTCATTTTATTGGGAAAAAAAAAAAAGAGACAAACAAGATAAGTAGTTAAAATGTATGGTATGCTAAAGAAAACAGAGCAGCTAAGAGGGTAGAAACGTGAAAACATAAGGAGGGTAGCAAGAAAAGACTTTCCTGAGAAGTCCTAAAGGAAATTAGGAAACCGCATATGATGATATGAGAAGAACACTCCAGATGGGGGTGAGGGCAAGTGCAAAAGCTCTGAGGCAGGAGTGTGCCTGATGTCTTCCAGGAACAACTGGGATGCCAGGACGACTGGAGCAGAGAGAGCAATGGGGAAAACTGTAGGAGATGAGGTCATGAAGGGCCCTGAAGGTCATAGGAGGACATTGACTTTTACTCTGAGTGATACGGGAAATCAATGGAGGACTTTGAGCTGAGACAACTGATGTGCTGAGTTTTGTTTGAACAAAATCACTCCCGCTACTGTGCTGATCCATGGAGACCAGGTAGGGGCTACTATAACAGTCTGGGGAGAGATAGTGGTGGTTTGAATCCATGTGGTATAAGTGGAACTGGGTGATGAGGTGAACTATGGTTACCTTTTGCCAGGAGAGCCAGCATGATTTGGATGAAAGGGTATTGGAGCTGGGAAACTAAAGGGAATGAAAAGGCAGAGTGGTGGGGAGAATGAGATGTTTGAAGCTAAGATTCTTCTCTGTGTGTTAGAAAAAGGGGAAGTTGTGGTTTAGGACAGAACCTGAAAATTCTAGGTCCTCTGTGGCATTATTTTAATAGTACCAAAATGTGACCATCAACCCTAATACCAGTGTACATTCTGTTGTAAAGAAGAATTAAACCACTTTAGTTTAGGCTTAACATTCAGCATTTCTAGTTAGACTAAGATCTGTGAAAATACGTAATGTATGTAGAGAAAGAGACTTTGGAGAGGGCAGGACATAGTATTCCGGCAGTGTTCCAAGTTAAAAGGGTCTTTCCAGAACCTGAGCATTCCCCCCACACAGGCACACATCCCTAACTCACATGACATGCCCCATCAAAGTTGGAATTAAGTCAACCTCCTCAGCCCGGCTAACAGGGCACCCAGACACGGTCCATGTCTGATGCCCCGGCCTCCTCACACTTCTTTTTTTTTTTTAAAGATTTATTTTTTTATTTATACATACAAGTTGGGGTATAGGCCAGAGGCGTGGGGCGGCGAGAGGGCTCACCAGAGACAGAGCGGGGAGCAGAACAGGCAGATCAGAAATACACTGCTGAGGGGAGCAGCGGGCGAGGCAGGAGAGGTCTGCCTCGCCATGTGGGATTCTCCCCGGCCGGGCGTTGAACTTGCGTTGCCGTTGCCAACAGCTCCACAGCGCAGCGCTTAACCGCTGCGCCACCGGGGAGGCCCCTCCTCACACTTCTGATCCCTCCCTCCATGCTCTACCTTCTCTGGCTTCAAACATGGCTTGACATATTCATGCCCTCGCCTCCATCCTGATTCTTCTTGGATTCCCCGTCCTCCACATGTTCTTAGGTCTGATTCTCATTGTCTAAACCTTAGTTCACATGGCTCCTCAGCTTGCCGAGGCCTCTCCTGACACTTTTTGCAAAATCATACCATTCCTAGGTTCACATCACCCCCCTTGGTTTCTCCATAGCATTCATCACAGTTGGGAAGTGATTGTCTTTTATTTAGGTCTTTATTGCCCTCCTGGCTCTGTGTGTGCGTGTGAGTGTGTGTGTGTATTGTTGCTGCTGTGATCCCTATGTCTAGATCAACATCTGCCACATATTTGGTGCTCAATAAATATTTCTTGAATGGAGGAGCCCAGGGATAGCTATTTGTTAAATGTACTCATCAACCAGGTATATGTACAGTGTCCCTTCCTGATTTTAAACTGGGACTCTGAAAGGTTCTGTGACATCTCCACAATCACACAGAAGAAAGAAGTAAAAGTGGAGCCAACATTCTTGCCTCCCCCCAGGTGCCCGGTATGAGCTGGGGCTGCAGGGGAATACTCCAGAAAAGAACCGAACTGCAGACCTTGGGACACTGGGAATTTGTAATTCTGTTCCCTAATTCTGGCGCCACACAATGTAACACCCATTGCTAATGATGGAAAAGTTGAGAGGACAACTGAGTTGGTGCTGAGAAGAAAGGCAGTGCCCCGACAGGGCTCACCTGAGTGCCCCGCTGGAGCCGTAGTATTTCTCCTGGCTGTTGGGGACACACTTGAGGGCTGGATCACCACTGCCACCGCACAGAGCACAGAGGCTGGACTCTGGATCAGATCCAGGGGCACAGCTTGCGCTGAAGAATTTATCTGTGCAGGACAATAAGAAGTCAACTCTTTTGCCTGTGTTAGCAAGAAAACCTCAAATGTTTGCCTAAAATTGCCTGAATGATATAAAGACATATTCTGGTATTTAGTACCACAGTATTAGAAAGAATTAATGGAATAAAAAGAAAAGCTGCAGCTAGAGCAAGGTAAAGGGAGGCCGGCCGAGGTTGGGAGAAGGGCGCGTGAGCTCAGATGCCCACCCTGTCCCGGCACACGGCAGCGGTGTGGAATGGCAGACACTGACTGATTCAACAATAGCGAGCAGACTCTAGAGAGTGGACAAACACGCACGTTCTGGCTGGCTGACCCTGTCCCACATGTCTCCCCATCTCTGCTGCCCCAACTCTTCCTTCCAAGGTCTGCAAGACTCCAAGTTTGGGAAGGGGTCTGAGAGGCCCACCTGCCTGTGCACCAGGCTCCTAGGCACCCCTGTGAGGAAATCACACAGTCCCTGCCCTCCTGGACCCTCAGTCCATGGTGTGACAATCACAACCGAAGTAACATACCCAGAAATTTGAGTCATCCTCCTCCTTCCCCCACCCCTTTTCCCACACCCTGGGGAAAAGCATATGGTTCCACAAGGTTGCAATAAAGGAATCCGGTGCATCTGGGAGTCAGGGAGAGCCCTCAAGCAGAGAGATGAAGAAGGAATAGAAATTACCCAAGTGAAGGACAAGGGAAAAGAGCTTCCTAGACCAGAAGCAGCATTTGTAAAAGCCTAGGGTGGGGGTTCAGGGTGGAGGGCAAATGCTCAGATGGTTTAATGAAGGCCCTTGCACTGGAGCACCCAGAGTAAGTGGAGGGCGGCCAGGGGCAGATCACATGTGACCTCTCACACTTCTGTGCAGGTTTTGTTCTTTATCCTTGGAGAGATGGGGAGCCTGGAAGGGATTTGCAGTGGTGGGTAGCACAGAGTCAGATTTGGACTTTGCAAAGATCATGCTGGCAGGAGGGCAGATGGAACCCCTGGGCAGATGCGGGGTGAAGGCATTGGGCTCTTGCAGAGGAGGGGCAGCTAGGACAAACTTAACACACAGGGGAGGGAGTAGGGGGCGGGCACTGATAGCACTGGAGAAGGATGGATGCGTGAAGGATAACAGCTCAATTTCCAGCTGAAGCAAATGAATGAACTGTGGGCACTGCCACAAGCTGGCAGCTCTGGCAGAACCAGGCTTAGAAGAGCTGATGTTTCCATTTTGAACAGGTTGAGTTAGTGCGCTTTAGAAATATCCAACTAGATAATATTAAATAGGTGGTCTCAAATGTACAAGTGTACACACCTACATACGTACATATATACACACAGATCTGGAGGTCAAGGAAAGATCTGTGCTAGGGATAAAAAACTTGATTGTCATCAACACAGAGACATAAGATTAAAAATGATAGCAGCAAATGTTTACCTAGTGCTTACAATAATGCCTAGCTTTGTGGGTTTAATATTAATTCAGACAGTAGTTGAGACTATAGGCATAGGTGTGAGTACTTGGGGATTGAGTTTAGAGCTGCTTTAAGCAACTCAAACATTTATTAACCAGGTTGGAATGGGGAGACTTTGTAGGAGTATGAGCAAAACCACGCCAGCGTGTTTTCAGAGAGAGAGAGTTGTGAGGTGATTTGAAGAAATTCTCCTGAGAGGTCACGGAGAAGCAGACCACAGCTGCCCTTCCAGTTGAACAAGAGGAGGTCACCGACAGCCTTGACCAGAATCCTCCCTGTGGGGACTGAACCAGAGGGCAGGGAGGGAGAGAAATGGTGGCTGGGAGGTGAGTGGTTCAGATCACACTTCTAAGTCTCGTATAAATGGGAGGAGAAAGAGAAGGCAGGAGCTGGAGGGGAATGTTGGGAGAGAGGGCTTGTAAAGATGGAAGGCCCCAGATGCTTTCACACGTTGTAAGAAATTGGATATACCAGAGGGAGAAGTAGTAACTGAGGGTCTGAGGCACTGTGAAGGGGAACAAGGAAGGGACCTGAAGCCAAGTGCAGGTGGAGGGACTGCGGGGCTGTGGAGGGAGGCTGAGCACACACGCTCTGGAGGCCCAAGGTTTTGGAGGAGGCGTGTCAAAAAGAAAACTTTCTGATGGTTTCAGTTGTCTCTTGCAGATGCAGACAAGGTCATCTGCTGAGAAAGGGTGGTAGAGGGGTGTGAGATGGAGGTATGCAGACAACTAGGATATTAGGATAATTATCGGAATGCGTGGGGGTGTGGAACAGAGGAAAGTGGGGGTGCTTAAGAGTGCTAGGGGCCAAATGAAGCCAGTGCTGGAAAATTTCCAGTGGAAAGTCCTGCTCCTCCCTGTGACATTCTCCAGGCATGTTCAGGTACAGCTCTGGTGCAGAAATCAAAGATAGCAGGTAATGGGGTTCATGCAGGGCTAGGATTCGTCAGATGGCTGGGGAAGGCAGGGGGCAGGCGTCTTTAAGGTATTAGCAAGAGAGTTGCTAAAATGATTAATATGGAAATCTAAGAGATGATGACAAAAGTGAAAAATGAAATACTTACTGGTATTAGGTTTTCAATTAAGAAAGCAGCCTATTTGGTTTATATGGGAAAACAACACAGACACACACACACACACACACACACACACACACACACAATCATATAGCACACTCCTGCTTGGCAACCCCAGGCTTGTTTCCAGAGCCAATTGTACAACACTGAGAATTAGGTCTGTCTCTGAGAGCTGCCCTGTGAACCAAGTCATTCCACCTGGAGAGAGGGGCTGAGGTGAGCAGGGAGGACATGTGGAGGGCTGTGAAGACCGCTGCATCATCCAGCCGTTGGTCCTGCCACCCCCTTATGCCACTCCCTGCCGTTCATTGAATTCCTCCCCTTCAAGGTACAGGTCCAAGGAAGGGGCTGTCACCCCACTTTCTAGAACACACTTACCAAATTTACAGGACCCCGTTTCATTGTATATTAAACCCATGGGGACAATCCAGCCTTCAGAAGTGCCAATGGCAGGGTGGCAGGATTTCTTGCCTCGAAGAGAGTTCCAGGTGAGATCAGCATCTGACTTCTTCACCACTGCCACGGCATAATAGCCTTGCAATGGAGACACCAAAATGCAGTTTCAATGCCTCCCGGGTCCTCCAAAAATATATTGTAGCGCTGCTGCGGCTAGCACCTGCCTGCCACTCTTCCAGGGGAGGGGGAAATTGCTTGGGCCCCTCACCTTACTAGCGGAAGACCCTTCCAATAACTATCATTATTAGGTACTAGACCAAACAGAATGATGGCTGCTCTCCAAACACATCTATCTGCATATACTTATAATATTTATAAGCACATTTCATGTTTTTTTCAACAGAATCCTGCTATTCATTCTTTTCTGCAAGTTGATTTATTCTTCCTCATTGATAGCTTGTGGACACCTTTTGGGTTCAGTAGGAATAGATACAGCTATAGCTATCACATTCTATTTATGGGTTGATTTCAATTATGTCCCACTGTATTTTATAATCCACCCACTGGTGGGTGTTTATGTTGTGATCCACTTGCCCCTATTAGAAGCATATATGTATAAATCATTGTATTGAGTTGTTGGGAAAATCATGACGTACTTTTTCTATACTCTAAACCCCGCCTCCCCCAGCTCTCCCGACTCACAGGAAACTCCAAACCCAAGTAGACACCTGTTTTCATCTCAGGATCCTCTATCATGGTAGTTTTCACACCTTAATGTGTATCAGAATCAGCAGGAAGACTTCTTAAAACAAAGAATGTTGGGCCTGACCCCAGAGTTTCTGACTCAGTAGATCTAGGAAGGGGCCTAAGAATTTTCATTCTGACAAGTTCTCAGGTGATGCTGACGCAACTGTTGGAGGCGCGACGCTTGATAGAGAGTTGCTGCCTAACTAATGTCTAAGTACTTCAGGGAAGATGTACACTCTCTGTCTATGTGGAGACACAGATGGAGAACTTGTCATCTGGTGTCCTGTTCTAAAGGTGAAGTCAACTCCCCTGCTATTAAAACTCAACCTGTGAAAAGACAGAGGTTTGATTTCATTTTCCTCCTCATTAGCTGCAACTGTGAATCTCCTCTTACAGTGCTTCTACTCAGCTCCAGAAAGGTTAGAAATGGACCCCTGCCCCCATGCAGGCCTTGACCTTCCTGCAGAGATGGGCAGGCAGCATGTGACAGGGAACAACATGGTTAGTCAGGTTTCCAGTCACCCTACCTTTTCTCAAGCTCTTGGGCAGCCATTTCCGGGTTGCATGCCCCGGGCAAGTCACTCAGTCCCTGCGCCTCAGTTTCTCCAACTACATAACTGGGTGACGATGCTCACATACTAGATGACTGCTGAGTAAACAGGGACAGTGCGAGCAGGAGTCCACTGTTGACTCTAAGTGCCCTACAAATACTAATTATTAGTATAATTTCTGGACAAACTTGCTACTTACTACTTAACTGTGGCTTTTTTTTTTTTTCACTGTAGGTAATTTTTGTTTATTTTTAAGACTTGCCTTCTCCCCAAAGACAGGCCTTTACCTTTGAGACCCAACATTATTGCTTCTGGCTCACCTCCTGTGTTTGTATCCACACACTGAGGCCCGAGCTGCTCACTGCCATCTTTATGCTCTAAAAAGAAAAATTATAGCATTCAAGACACATGGCATTAAATTCTCATATTACTCAAACCAATGTCATGAGCTTTTCAATCTCAATCGTCAAAAAGAAAATAAGTAGAAATACCAACTAAGCAGTTTATCATTGTTCATAAATGAGCTGGAATTTGTAGTTCCGTGTTACCTCCTCCCCCCTTGCTTGTTGCCACCTGAACATTAGGTTCCAGCCTAGAATCTCTCTAATACTCCGGCTGAAGCAGAAAAAGAAAATAAGAGGTTCTTAAAAGGGGAGAGGGAGAGAACAGTGGAGATCATGACAAAGATCCTTTTGCAAAGCATCCTGGCACACTCCTTCCCCAGCAAGCGATCACATTCTGGCGATGTTGGAGGGTAAAAACCGGCTCATGAGGTCAGAAAGACCTGGAAGCTATCTTTATTCTGTCTCAGACACATCATTTAACTTTTCTAAGCCTTCATTTCTACATCTGTAAAATAGAAATACTATTATTCACAGATCTGTTTGTTTTGAAGAATAATTTATGGTTTCTTGTTCACTGCGTAACAGACGAAGTAAACAAATGATATTGATGAAATCCTCTTTTCCCCTGGTTTTGTTTTTCTATGTGTCTCCATCCGTCAACTTTCAGCGCAGCTGGCAAGAGTTAATTTTGGAATACTGACTAGTAAATTGGACAGAAGAACCTAGGCACATGTGGCTCAGTTCCTTCTTTCTTTAATGAAGAGAGTTGGGGGCTAGTTTAGAGCTTCTCAGTTATAAAAATGTTTTCTTCTGCTCTCAGCCCTGGGCTAAGTCAAAGACTTTATTCTCCTGAATTAGTGGGCAACAATAACTCAAGGAAGTTTGGCAAGCCCTGTGGCCAAGGCTATGCTAGTGACTATATCACCATTTCAATAACAAAGGTGTTATTTCGATCTCATTCTCCCAAACTCCTGCATCTCTAATCTTAACTGGTTTGAACTCTGGGGAAGGAGGCTGTTGGATGTTGTCTAGTAGCTGCTCCTTACATGGCAATAACAGTTATTATTATCTCAACAGTGAACTAAATTATGTCATCTTTCTCTATCCATAACCTGAAGAAGCGCGTCTTCCACTTACTGTAGTTTTCTGCCAGGACAGGCACCAGGCCACACTTGCCTGCCGTGTAGATGTAACTTCCGTCCAAGCTCATGGCATCAGCTTCTCCTTTCTGAAGAAATAAATCAACAACACAACCATTGAGTATCCTTCCCAGGGGCCCTCAGAGGTTTCCATGTTGGCTTCATGTCACATGTTCCTCAAATTCATGGATTCCCCAAACTTTCGCCACATAAACATATTTGTTTCAGGGGCCTCCCTGGTGGTGCAATGGGTTAAGTCTCAGCACTATGAAGCTGTCCGCAGCCACTGCAGCACGAGTTCAATCCTGGGCCAGGGAGCTTCCCACATGGCACAGCAGACCTCTCCTGTGTTGCCCGCTGCTCCCCTCAGCAGTGTATTTTAATAGCTCTACCTGTTCTGCTCCCCACTCTTTGTCTGGTGAATCCTCTCACCACCCTACACCTCTGGCCTGCACCCCAGTTCTTATAAATAAATAAATCTTTAAAAAAATATTTGTAGCAATATACTATAATAAAATTTATATGAATGTGGTTTCTCTCTCAAAATATCTGATCACATGTCCCTGGGTTTCTCTCTCAAAATATCTTACTATATGTAATATTTTATAAACTGTTGTTGACTGCAGGTAACTGAAACAGTGGAAAGCAAAAACTCGGATAAGGGAGCTGCTGTATACTCAGAAGTACTGACAGTTATGATAAAAATCTTCAACCCATATTATTTATAACAGCAAAGGCTTTGGAAATAAACCAAATATAGACATTTAGAAATTGGTTAAATAAATCAAGACAGAAATATTCTCACATTTCATTTTTAACAGCATTCCAGGCACTGATAGACCACATAAGCAACAGTGGTGCCAGAAAGCTATGCCGTATAACTAAGGTGTGTAGTAGGTTATACCATTAATGACACTTAACGGAATTTGCACAATGATAAAGTCACCTAACACTTTCTCAGAATGTAATTTCATCTTGAAGCAATGCAAGACTATACTTGGTGGAACATTATGCAGCCATTAAAAACATATTTTAAATAAGCATTTCACTAAGAAAGGGCACCAATCATGTTCAAGGCTTTAAAGGGTAATAACAATAGCTAACATTTATTGATCACTTACTGTATGCCAGGCAATGTTATGAGCACTCAAACTCCTTTAATCCTTATAATTGACATATTTAGGAGACCGCATAAATTCAAGATCTTAGTCCCAAGAAAAGTTACTGAACTCATAATCTTCTTTCTTAAGAAAATCTGTGCATCTCTTAAGTTTGCCAATTTTTCGGTTATACATATATGTACTTAGATATATATATTTAATCACAAAAATATTATCTGCTCATAGAGAAATGAAAGTTAATAAAAACACAACTTCATTACCCAGAAATTATGAGGTAATGATCCGAAGTTGTTAATGATTTTATTTTTCATTACTATTCCAGAATGTAATATTTTTATCCCCAGAAACAGAAGTAGGATTGAAGGACTTAGAAATGATTTGCTTTCACAACCCACAGGGTCCCTGACCACACCCTGGGCTGTCACCCCACGGCTGCAGCTCCAAGGCAGGACACCCATCAGCGCCCCACTCACTCCGGCTCTGAGCCCTGAAGGCGCTTGGGCTTCGGCTGGCTCTGTGTTTCTGCCCAGTCTGACCGGGAGGGCCCATGGGGAGGAGGGATGGGGGGCGGAGTGGGGATTTGGAGGCTGTGGGGAGCACACCACAGGTGTGTCGTAGACTCGTGGCTGACAGTAAGATGTCTGGGGAGGAGGCAGAAAGGTCCGGTGTCTGAGCGTGGAGGAGGGGCCCTTCTTACCACGATGGCGGCGACGCAGTTCTCCGTGGTCTCCTGCGAGGAGCACTGTAAGATCCCGCCGCTCACGGCGCTCCACTCATCACACTTGGCCCTCTCGTGCTGGCCCACTGCGCACCACCGCACCCTCTGGGAGTCTTCCACACCTAGACATTCAAAGGAAGCCCCGAGATGGGTCTGGGGGGTTAGTGCCACTAGCTGCAGAATGGCTGCCCAATGCCGCCGTGACTGACAGCAGCAGACTTGGCTGTCTCGAGGCCGCCTCTGTCATTACTGCCGGTCACCTTCCAGGAGAAATGGGGGACCTGGTTCTCAGAACATGCAGGCAGAGCAATACCCCTTCCCTCCTGACCTTGCCACCAAGTATCTCCTCCCCAGTTTAGCTCAGGACCTGCTGGGGTCTTCTCTACCAGGATTGGGTTCTGCCATCCAGGGAGTGTTCCCCAGTTGGAAATCAATGTATTCTGTTCTTGTTCTGCCCCACCCTCCCACTGGCCACAGCTAACACAGTGCTGGCCTTCAGCAACTGTTGGTTGACTAACTGGAGGGGAAATAAAGAGAGAGAAAGAATAAAACCTGACATTCTATGTCTGCTTCTGACGGTGGCAGAGGCCATGTTCCTGCTTTGGTTTAGGGTGGGCTATTTCCTGTCAGGTGGACCTGTCACTGGGTGGGGTGACCCTGGTTAATGCACAGGAGCTAGAACCATCGTTACTTCAACTTGTCTGAACTCTGAAGTGAATTTAAGTCTTTCCCCCAGTTCAACAGAGAATCCCCTCATTAACCCAATACAGTTAGCAGACCCTGGGCTGTACGAGCCAGTAAAGCTTGGGAGAGGTAAGGCTTGCAGCATCGGGACGGCCTCTGTGGCCCCCACCTTGCACCATGCCCTCAAAGCACCTTCCTCACCTCTACTTAAATGCTGAATGGCAGCAAAACGCTCATTTCCCAGGTACAGCTTGGCATCCATCATAGGTGGGATTCTTAAAAACCCACGGGTGGCATCTGTAAACAGTAGGTCCTCTCCATGAGGCGAGTCAAAGAGCTGAAATTCTGTTGAATTGTCTTTTCCAAAATTTACCTATTCAAAGAATCAAAGAAACAGTGATGGAAGGAGGACGGCATAGAGAGGTGAAAGAAAAACCCTAAACCAGACAAGGAAAACAGAAAGGGAGAAAAATATGAGTTCCTGAGAATGAAGAGAGTGGCCAAGGCCCTCCAAGGTACGGGTGCTCACAGGGGTCTCGTGTCTCTCTCTGCACTCAGAGGAAGTTTTCATTCTAATCTCAATTTGTGGGACTTCCTCAACCTCAGGGAAACTGCCAGGGGTGGGTTCCCTCCTTCCCCCAGACCTATATGAAGGAGTAGGAGTCACTGTGTGCCAGGAAGCTGCCCCTCTCCAGTGCCATGTTACCATGGGCAGGCAGGGAAGGCTGCCTCATTCCTGGACTTCTGATGGCGCCGAATGGCTCCGATGGTCTTCCCCCTGGGGTGGCTGGTGATCCAGCTCTCTGTCATTGAGCGTGGACGTCAAGAGTCCTGCGCTCATTTATCCCAGGCTTCCCCACTGGCCTCTGAGAAAACCAAGGGCCCTTTGCCCATGACTCCTATTGAGTGGCCCAAAGCCCTTCTTGACTATAGCTGGTGGCAGTACCTACTACATCTTCTTCCAACGTCTGCCTGCTTTCTGTTTTTCTGTGGCCCTGTGGGAAATGTCACCTGCTGCCTTCTCTGGCAAACTCCATTTTTCCTTGGGAGTGCGTACAGTTTACTCCCTGGGGTCCAGGAATCTGTCTACCCTGCAAATCAGTCCCTCTACCCTCTACAATATACACAATCCATGTCCCCAAGGTTGTGCCATCTCATCTGTATTTCTACGTATACTCACTGTATCTTCCACATTCATCTGTGAACAACTCAAGTGGAGCTCTATGTCTAGTTCATCTCTGAATCCCCACGGCTGAGCAGAGCACACTGACAGAGATGGGACAAGATGATGAATAGACTGGGAGACACTGCCCATGCAGGGCAGAGAAAATGCTTTTGGCCAGGTAGGCACCTTCCACTAAAGGGAGACAGAAGGGCAGCCTCCTCTGCTAGTAACGTAGTAGGGGGCTCTTCACGGAGAAAAGGCATCTATGCTGCATCCCAAGGACCCCATTAGATAGAGCTGAAAGGAACAAAATGGAGCCACAAGGAGCTTTTGCAGAGACTATTTTGCCCATGGGTTCAGTGATGCCAGAGGGTTTTATGGCCTCTGTTGTCTAACACTTATAGACTGAGTGGCTTGTCAGTGGAGCTGATGATATATGGTATGGTTCCTGCTGTGTCTTGGATGCACAAGAACTTCTGTGACTGGCAAGAAGGGAATGCAGGGAAAGTCCTAAATCCAAGCAGGGACCCCTGGATATCAGGCCTGATTGCCCTCTCCTGGCATCTTGAACACAGAAAGGGGATACCTGGGCATAGTTGAGAAGCTCCCAAATCAAGTCCTCCTTGCCACCCACACTTCGGGCCACAACGACATGGGAAGGGACCTGGGCTAGGTGGCACTCCTTGTAGTCTTCCACTGACTTCCGGGTGTTGTCCCTGCAGAGCAGCTCATACTGGTCCCTGTCAGCCTTGTCTTTCAGGTGCTCTGGGGGAGGAAAGTCCAGATGAGCCAACTGAGATCAGAGCCATGAGCTGCTCCTCATAAGATGACAAACTGATTTTGTTGACATACCTTGTCATATCCCAAGATGGAGATGCTTCTGCCTGGATGCCATGTCAGCAAACCAAAACTTAGATAATCTGGGGGTTCTTGTAGATGCTCCACTTGACGAGAAATTTAGCCTACCCAGTTGGCCAGTCCCCAGATGCCAAGTCAGCTTGTGCTCTATAATTATCTCCTTGTTTCTTCTCACCAGAAATAAGGTTGACCCCAGTCAATCAGATATTTTCTGTTTCTTTCTTCCTGTTCTTTATTCCTTATCCTACAGAAGGCTGTACCATTTTACAGTTCTCCAGTGGAGATATCCTACTGTTAGTTTGTATGACCTAATTTTCACTATTTAATCTTGTTTAACTACATGGAAAGAAATCAAAGATAATATTTTCCAAATATGTTTAGCACAGATGAGGAGCCTGTGGCCTCAGGAAATGAAATGAGTGATTCTCACAGCAAACAGACACAGGCTGGGAGGCCTGCTTGGCCCAGGGCCCCTCTGACTACCTCATATCTCTGATAAGAATGATGACAAGCAATGTCTTCTGAACATTCACAGCACATCAAAGACTATCCTGAAGGCTCTCTGTGCTCTATTCCATTTAATCCTCATGGCAACTCAGGGAGACAGGGAATGTAATTATCCCATTCTAGCCTTGAGGAAACTGAGGCTTAGATAATTAAGTTATAAAGAGAATTAATTAACTCATCAATGTGTCAGCTAGTCTAAGTCTGATACGTCACATCAGGACAGTCAGAGTGCCCCACTAAAGTGACAACATTCTCCTGGGAGCACTCTGCTGGAGAAAGGTGCGAGAAGTCTTAGGGGCAAAGTCAGGGCACTGTGTAGGTAGAAAGAAGTACCTCACAATTTTCCTAACAGGAAAACAGCCTCCTTGGTTCCCCTTGACTAGGTGTTGGAAGGTACTATGACATTGAATTGTGTCTCCCTCTCCACATGGAGTTCTAATCCTCGGGACCTCACAATATGACCTTATTTGGATACAGCATCATTACAGATACAATTAGTTAAGATGCAGTCATACTGAAGTAGGGTAGACCCCTAATCCAGTATGACAGATGTCTTTATAAAAGGGGAAATTTGGGCTCAGGTAGACATGCACAGAAGCAGAATACCATGTGAAGTTGCAGACAAAACAAAAAACGATACCTAAGATCACCAGCAAACCAACTAGATGCTGGAGAAAGGCATGGAGCAGATTATGCATCACAACCTTGAGAAGTGGTTGTCCACTCCAACATCTTCATCTTGGACTTCTATCCTCCAGAACAGTGAGACAATTAATTTCTGTTGCTTAAGGCAGAAAGTGATAGTACTTTGTTATAGATCCTAGCAAACTAATATAGATGGTCTTTGGGGTGGAAAATTCTTACATTAAAAGGAGAAGGCTGTTAGAGTTCCCATTCATGGTTACAATGTTAATTAGGTATATGGCAGAGAAAATACATTTTAAATCTTTACATTAAAAAAATTTAAACAGGGGCCTCCCTGGTGGCGCAGCAGTTAAGCACTGCGCTGTGGTGCTGTCCGCAGCAGCGATGCGAGTTCGACACCCGGCCAGGGAGAATCCCACATGGTGCGGCGGACCTCTCCTGCTTCACCCGCTGCTCCCCTTAGCAGTGTATTTCTGGTCTGCCTGTTCTGCTCCCCGCTCTGTCTCTGGTGAACCCTCTCGCCACCCCACACCTCTGGTCTGTACCCCAGCTTGTATGTATAAATAAATAAATCTTTAAAAAAAAATTTAAACAAGGTGGGCCTCCCTGGTGTTGCAGGGGTTAAAGTCTCAGCACTATCAAGGTAGGCAGCCACTGCAGCATGAGTTGGATCCCTGACCAGGGAGCTTCACACATGGTGCAGCAGACCTCTCCTGTCTTGCTGGCTGTTCCTCTGAAAGGGGGATCCTACACTGCTGTTATGAAAATGATGTAAATCAATATTAACTTAATTAAAAAATTAAATAAAAATGAAATAAATAAAATAAAATTCTCCTTGAGAAAGCACACAGTTATTTTTTTAAATGAGCTTAGCACCATGAATATATGTTTGAGTTTTAAATATCTTGAGTAATACAGTATGTTCTGTATCAATTAGAAATTTAAATTGGTTACAAAACCCAGAACCTGCAATGTTAACTTGTCTGAAATACTATTTTGTTTGTTTGTTCGCTTCTGGTAGATTGCCCAAAACTCTAGAAAGTGTTTTTTCAATATAGGAAGAAAAAATACACTGTTGTCCATGTTAATAATGTTTTTTGCAAAGAACTAGTTCAGATGTGCTAATAAGTTCTGAGACATTAAAATAATTTGTGTGTTTACTTAAAATATTTGAAGCATTTAGGGGCTGTTTATAATAAAGCATTCAGGAGAATGTGGTTAAATTTGAAAGTGATATTTCAGTGATTAAGTGAATTTAATTATTAAAACTTGTTTTCTTTTATTTGTTGCTAAGTACCATTTAAATGTTTAGAAATTTTGTTTAGTAGATTTACAGACCGAAGTAACTGAGCACCAAACAAAGTACAAATAATAGAAATGTGCTTTATACAAAAATCTCCTCATTCATTCAAATCATTGCCACTTCTAGATAAAAGGACACTGGCAGGCAAGAACCAGCGACCTGGTCGGGTGGGAGCCACAGGATCCTCCCTTCCTCTGGCACTTACCTAACACCGTCACGTGTCTCATGAAGCCCACGTCCCCGCCGTTCTGCAGACACCTGCGGACGAGCACAGCTGAAGTCAGGCCACCTCTGGGCCCAAGCGCCACCTGGGCTATGTGCCCCGGAAGCTCTGCTGCGGCCACTGGCTCACGGGGCTTATGCACCATTTCTGGGCTTCAGGCCGTCTTCACACAAGTGATGAGCCTGTCTGAGGGGCCTCTGAACCACAACAGCCAAGTCCAGGAGGCCTGTAAGCCATACCCAGGCAGCTCTGGGGAGGGCTGCTGCAAAAGAAACTCCTTCGCCTTCCTTTTCCTCCCCTGTTGTCTAAAGCTGCTGATTTTTTTTTTTAATTAAAGGTGTAACACCTTTAACCTGGAGTATAAAAACTTGGCTTGCCTTGGATTCCCAAATAGTTTTGCTCTGATTTTTTTTTTTAAATATCTAAAAGGGCAGGTTTATTATTAAAAGGGAGAGAAATTAAGAGACATTTGCACAGACACAAGTGGGCAGAAAGAGCTGCCCCCGAAAGAGATGGGCTTGTTAAAAAGAGACTTGCATGGTCACGGGGGCAGCCTTGGGGGGAGCTGCCTCTGCTGCTTTGCAAAGGGGGAAGGTTGGTGAAGACAAACACTGGCATGGTCACAGGCGGGCAGGAGAGCTGCTGTGGTTTTCTTGAATTTTGAGAGTGACTGTCTCTTTCAGAGCATGAGTTATGGAAAGCGCCTGCAGGGGGAAGGTGAGGAGAGGCAGATAAGTGTCCTGGCACAGAAAGATGATCAGGCAGAGAGAAGCAGCCAGGTTAGGCCCTGCTGGGGGCTTGAGCTTATGTCTGTGGACCCTGGAGTCCCAGAGATGGGTCTGGAACATTAGTCCTCCCAGGTCCAGGAATGTAACACAGACAGGCAGATCCAGGCTCTGAGGAGACAAGCAGGGCTCCCCCACAGAAGACCGCCTCTGGATCGGCATAAGCTGGGTAGGTCATGGAGGGCCTGAGGACCCTGGGTTTCACATTGACACTCAAGGGAGACTGGGGTAGGCTCTGTCCACTCCCTGTGGCTTAGTTTCCCATCCTAGAGTGAGGACCAGAACAGGAGTCTCACTCACTTGAAGGCGCCTGAGTAGCCGTAGTATGGTTCATTGGAGGAGCAGGAACACTTGTCCAAACCTTTCCCCGCACACAATTGACACAGGTTGGGGAACTTCTTCCTATCCGCACAGGGGACGCAGCTGCTAGAGAAGAACTTGGCTGCTGCTGCTCAACACAGAAGACACAGACCTCAGGGTGTGAGCTGGCGAGGCCTCTGGGGGGTTACTGGGTTATTCATGTGTGTGAGTAAGTGGCCCTCTCAGTGTACACACACCTCCCAGGAGGGTCCTGTGGAAGTAGGTGCGCATGGGCTGACCGGGTGTAGACTGTCAGAGGTGGCTGACAGTGCCTATGTCCAAAGGAAAATATTGCCAGGGCCTGGGTGCTCAGGTATAATACTCATGTATAGGCCCGGGCCCTGCTCCATGGAGCGCTTCCCAGCTTGTCCACCGCAGGGCACAAGAGCTGCAGACTCCCACTAATCAAACTGCTGTCCCATTGCCACCACTTCATCACCAACACAGAAGCTCGAGGGGGCCAAAACATCCCCACTCATCCCACATGCCCTTCTGATCCAGAAGCTTGCTGGCTCATGGGAACCCTTTTCCAGGGAACCCATGGGAGGGGATTTCGATAATCTGCCTGGCAGAGAGGAGGGGGCATGCTGACAGCCTTCTCACAACTGCCGTGCCAATGTCTAAGAGCATCTGACACTGAGCCAGTGGAAACCCTCAGAAAGGGCAAACATGACTGGAACCGTGGCCCAGGCGGCAGCAGCAGTCCTTAGTGCTTATCGCAGGTGCAACATGAAAGGGGCCTCAAATAAATGCACTTTTGCAGAGCACAGACAGATCTGGCTGTTACTTTTCAAGGGTTAAAAAGCCACCCTAGGCTCACCTTGCCTCATCATAAGTGATCAAGAAGCCTGAAGTACACACAAAAAAATCATAGCTCCTGTTCATTCTTGCTTTCCTCCCAAGCCTCTACCCAAAGCTCTGAGGGCTGAAGGTTGGCATGTGGCCTTAATCCCTAGTCAAGCTTCCTGGGCAGCCAGAAGGGCATTCTCATTTCTCAGTGCATCTCAAATGCCTCCCTTGACAAGCCAACTTGCAGAGATTACCACGAATGTTCAGCTGTCAGGAGCTCAGAGAAACAGCAGCTCCTGGGCTGAGACTCGGCTGACAGTTCCAAAGGGGCGCTAGCACAGCCAACCCAGCCGTGAATGTTTAAAGCAAATTGGTCTCACTCCATCTTGAAGTTCAGGAAAGATGTACACCTGATAGTGACTGTATGGCTGCAAGACAGCCTGTGTGGGCGACTGCCCGGGGGCACTCAGCCCGGGCAGGCTTACCTTCTTCTCCAGGGTGAGAGGGAAGCAGCATCTCAATGGGAATGTGCCACCCAGTAAACCATCCCAGGCTGGGGTGGCAAGACTTCTTGCCTTGGAGCTGGTTCAGCTGAAAGCTGCTGCCCTTCTTCACCACAGCTACGGCGTAATGGTAGGTTTGTGGATCTGCAAAGGAACAGAAAGAAAGAAGGGCCAAAGGTAGATGCCATGTTGTCTTATTAATCTTCAGAAGTGTATACGATGGGGAAATTCAAGGAATCCTAGGATGTGCCCCAATCCCTGGTAAGCAGGCTGAAAAGTAAAGGCAAAGATCCCTTAGTTGACAGAAGAGAGAAATTGGCCCTTTTCAAGGCAATAAACACTAGTTCCTCTCCTGCCAGTCCCTACAAGTCAACAGGACGTGAGGAATGGGGCACCAGATTTAACAGGGCCTCAGCTCCCAGACACTGTGATGTTATTGTTTCTCCCCAAGGGCTGTTCTTCCCTCTCTGCTGCAGCCCAGACATGAAGGTGAACTTGTGAAAATCCCCAGGATTTTGCCAGGACCTTGCAACTTGGAGTAAAATTGAGGCAGGCTGGGCTCACATACACATTTTAGACAAGGTGGCAAAGCCCCTGTCTTTGACTCCTCCCACTCCCAAAACCTCCCCTCACCACAGACACAGGCTCCTGTTCTATACACTTGCAGGGGATTTAGAAGAGGCTGTCAGGGACCATGTGTCACCAGAGATGGGCTTCCTTTGGTGCAACTCACTGGGTGGACAGTGGACAGCACGTCCCCCTTCAAGCCAGCAGCATCAAAGACATTTCCATCAGGTCACACAGAGTTTACACTTCCCAGTCCTCCTGGATCAGCAGAGGTGGCAGCTTCCTTTAATCCCAAGATTTCCAACAACTTTGTTCCCTCAAGTTAACTCCCACAGAGACCCTGCCTCCTCCCGAGTTGCTCTGTCAGCCAGGAAGAACACACCATCTTTTGAGCCATAAAATTCTGTTACGATGGGCTTCAGGTAAGAGGTCAGGCCCGCCCCAAACATCAAACCTCCTTCAATAGTCACAGCATCTGCTTCATTCGCCTGAAAGAAAAGAAGCTTGATCAGGAATGAAGGCTTTCACCTCTTGGTGAAGTCTTGTACCTTTAAGCATGCAATCATCTGAAGATATTGATATTTTGTTTGTTTCTTTCTACTTCATATGTATTTTATATCTCATTGCATAACCAGGAAATTATAAAAGCAATGTTAAATAATAATAGTGATACTACAGTTCCTTATTTCTGACATTTCTCTTTCAGGGCAATAGGCACTCGCTTTTAATTCTTATCTATTAGTTCAATTATTATTGCTGTTTTTGTTATTAATGAATGTTAAAATAATTTTCTCTATTCAGAGCTTCTATACTTTCTAACCTTTAGCTTATTTCTTTCACTTTTAGAGCATGGTGAACCAGTGGGAAAAAAAGATTTTCTGAAGCAGTAGACAGTAACAAGTACAGAAAAAGATTGAAAAAATATGGATTTTCTGCCTCTCTCATTTAGACAAAAATGACTTACCACGATAGCCTTGATGCACTCAGAGTAAGAGTTTCTCTTTACACAGGAAACAAGAGGACCATCAACAGGGAGGACTTTTCTCATACTGGAACATTTATTGGCCTCATGATTTGAGATGGTGCACCATCTCACAGTTTTCTCAGGGACAACCAGACACAGGCCTAGGGGGAAAAGGCCGAGGTGTAAGGAACCCATATCACTCACCGTTCTCCAAAAGCTGAAGAGATTAAAGACAAGATCAAAAGTTGACTGACTGGGGTAGACACAAATTGGATTAGCTGTATAGTTCACACGAATGCTCAGGCATTCTCAGAGACGTAAAGGAAAATATGAACATAATGAGGAAACAAATATAAGGTATAAAAATATCCAAAAAGAATTGTTAGAGATGAAAAACAGAATATCCAAAACGAAAATTTCACTGGGTGAGATTAATAACAGGTTAGATACTGCAGAAGGGAAAAAAATGAGCCCAAAGATATTGTTAGAAGTTATCCAATATGAAGCATTGAGGTCAAAAGTTGAGTGGGGTAGACACAAATTGAATTAGCTACATGGTTCACACGAAAGCTCAGACTGCAAAAGATTGCAAAGGAAATAAATTTGTCATACACTAAGTGATTTTTCATACATTATCAAGTGATTTATTGTTTGTATAATTAGAGTTCTAGGCAGAAAAGGGACAGCAGATAAAAATATTTGAAGAAATATTTGGCCAAAATTTTCCCAGACTCACAGATCTATAAACTATAAACGATCAGAAAGAAGAGAAAAGAGACAAATTAAGTAGAGAGGAAGAAGACAATAAATATTATGGACTTTTTGTCAGAAATCATACAAGTCATAGACAATGGAATGATATCATTAAAGTGCTGAAGGGAGAAAATAACTGCCAACCTAGAATTCTCTATGAATGAAAATAACATTCAAAACAAGACAAAAATAAACTCTTTCAGATAAACAAATATTGAGAGAACACGGCAACAGCAAACTTGCACTACAATATATGCCAAAGGAAATGCAGAATCAAGGGATTTCACTGGTGAATTCTATCCAAAACAGAAAAGAAACAATACCAATATAACCAATTCTGCACAAATTATTTTATCAAGTAGAGGAGGAAAAAAATCCCTAACTCAATTTCTAAAACCAGCATTAGCACGATTCCAAATCCCAACAAATATAAGAAAACTATGATCAAGTATCCCTTATGAACATAAACAAAATAATCGCTTATAAAATATTAACTAATCAAATATGGCAAAAATAAATGTATAAACACACCCACACATAGATAGGAAAGCAACATTGATTTAATACATAAAAATTAACCTGTATAAATCACCATAGAAATTCACCATAAAAAAAGAGAAAAATCCATATGATTATCTCAATAAATACTAAAAAAAGACTGGTCAGTTCAAAACCCCAAGCAAACTAGGAATAAAAGGGAATGTCCTCAAACTGATAAGGAACCATCTACAAAGACCCTAAACTAATTATTTAGTGGGAAAAGAGTGAATGTTTTTTCCTTCAGGTCAGAAAAAAAGAAAAAACACATATACACTTTCAACACTCCTGTTTAGCATTGTGTGAGAGGCCTTAGCCATTTCAGTAAGACTCAAAGAGAAATAAAAGATATACAGACTGTTTTTGTTCATAGATAACTGTTTTTTTTTTTCATATACAGAAAAGTTTGGAATCTGCAAAAAACCTATATAACTAAAACATGTTTAGATAGATCATAGGACTTTATGTCAGTATGTAAAATCAATTGAATTTCGATAATACTAAAAAAATTGTAAAATGAAATTTTAAAAATACTAGTTATATCTAGGGATAAATTTCACAATTTATGAACAGGACCTGTACAATAAAAACTGTCAATGAAAGAAGACCTATTTAAATAAGTAGATAACAAATGGTCATGGATTAGAAAACTCAGTATTGTTAAAATGCCAAATCTCATTGAGATAATCTATGAATTACATGCAATCCCAATAATCCAAGACTAAATTTGTTTTTTTATAGAAATTGGTAAGCTGATTAAAAAATGTGCATGAATATGTGAAGGATCTAAATGACCAAACCAACACTGAGGTAGAATTCTAGGACTTATACTACCTCATTTCAAGACTTAATATAAAGCTACAATAATCAAGACAGTGTGACACTGGCACAAACAGAGACATATAGCTTTGATGGAACAGACTGGAGTCTAGAAATTGCTCCACATATATAAGATCAGTAGATTTTTTACAACACTTCCAATGCAAGTCAGTGAGAAAATAATATTTTTTTCACATCAAGTCCTGAAATAAGATTCTCAAAACTTACTTAACTGAAAATGTGGGGCCTCCCTGGTGGTACAGGGGTTAAAGACACAGTGCTATCAAACTATTGCCAAAACTATGACATGAGTTCAATCCCCTGCCAGGGAGCTGACCCACATGGTGCAGCAGACCTCTCCTGTCTTGCCCACTGCTCCCCTCAGCAGTGTACTTTAGTAGATCTGTCTGTTCTGCTCCCCACTCTGTCTCTGGTGAATCCTCTCACAACCCCCTCACCTCTGGCCTACACCCCCATTCTTGTATAATAAATAAATAAAATAAATCTTTAAACCAGTACATTTAATTATATGTTAATTATACTTCGATAAGAAATTATTTTAAAAAGAAAGTAAAGTATATTCAAGCAAACTAAGGATAAATGGGTCAAATAACTTAGACTAGGCCAATCATCAATAACACTCCATGCTTGGGCCTTCCTGGTGGCACAGGGGTTAAAGACAGTGCTGTCAAGCTATCACCAGAACTGTGACAAGAGTTCAATACCCTGCCAGGGAGCTAACCCACATGGCTCAGCAGACCTTTCCTGGCTTGCCCGCTGCTCCCCTTAGCAGTGTGCTTCAGAAGATCTGCCTATTCTGCTCCCCACTCTGTCTCTGGTGAATCCTCTCACCACCACCACCCCGCCCCCGCCCCCACCACACATCTCTGGCCTGCATCCCAGTTCTTATATGCATGAACAAAAAAATCTTTAAAAAATAATAATAACAATACTACATGCCAGCCACAGGCAATCAAAGCTCATTGTGACTATTTCAAAATTATCCTGGAAGGGATAAGCAGCTAGTAGCCATATGTTCACTGAAGGAAGAAATCTCTTAAACTCTATGAGAACAAGAGGCCAAGAAAAGAGGTGGAGATGTAACTGGTGGCTAAAGCCAAGGACTGTTGCAGGAGGTGCCCCCTGCAGGGGTTTGCTGGTGAAGGTAGATAGCCTCAGAGAGAATGCTAAAAAGTATCACATTTTGGGGTGGAACAACTGATAAGAAATATAAGGAACTGCAGAAGGGGCGTGGATTCACTCAGTCTTTCCTATTCAGTCTTTGGGATTTAGGGTTTTCGGATCTTCAGCATTTGGGGTCAGTCAGTGGATTTTGGCCCCCACTGTGTGGATCTTCCAAAGGCTGTTGTGGGCCTCTGAAGGTGGAGGCCTCCAGCAGCCAACCTCAGAGAGGAAAAGTTCAGAAGCTTGGCAAGTAGCTGAAGGACTGAAACTGTTCCCAGTTTTGCTGCTGCTACAGCAGAGGAGAGAAGGTGAAGACCCGGAACTGGACACCACACTGAGCTATGAGTGTGGCCATTTGTTGGACTGTTTGGCCTCTGCCCCTGCTGTTTTGAGTGTTGCTGGTCTGGTGCTGTGTTGAGGCATCCGGCAGCTCTGGGAGCATCTCCTGTCTTGTCTTCCGTTGACTTTGTGAGTTGAAACCTGGCCTACTGTCTGGCTGCCATGTGCTCCAGGTTGGCAGAGGCAGGAAGATACCATCTTGGGCAAGTGGCCTATTGTTCCGGAGATGAGCTCCATGTCCTCAGTGAGGGAAAGATGCCATTTTAGCTGTTTTGTTTGGGACTTAAAAAGACTGGACACTGCTTCGGGGTGAGGTAAGTGGCCACTTCTGTTTTTCCCTCGCTTGTTAAATAAATCTCATTGTTGTTGTTCTTTGTGTCTGGGTAGTCTTGCAATTGTGCATGCAGGTGAAGAACTCAGATAGTGACTGGTTAACTATTTGGGCAGTGTCCTTGGCTGGTTTTAGTGCTTCTTGCTGCCCTGAATCAGAGGTAGAGGCTGTTCTGAACTCTTGATTTTTGGCTATGCAAGACCTACTAGTAATCACTCCTTTCCCATTAGTTTTCTCAGTTTAAGCCAGTTTGGTTGGACTTCTGTCATCTGCCACCAAGAGTTTTTGTCTGAAGAACACTGAGCTTCGAAGAAAAAACATCCTAGACTCCAGCCTTGTCTAGTGACCAAGAGACCAGAAGTGTAGGGAGGGCTGGGGAGGACAGGCGGCTCCTGTCTTTGGTTTGTTAACAGAGAGCCAACTGGGACAATGAACTTTGGTCAGTGCTGACATGGCCAGCAGGGGAGATGGGGAAAGAATAAACAACACAAATCCTGTTCAAGAAAAATTTGGGAGAGGAAGGGGGCTGCCCTCTGCCTGCACATTCCCCAGACCCTGCAGAGTCACTTTGTGGCCCTAGGTGGCAGCTCTCCCCTTGTGGGAAGGTCCTTGTAGCACTCCTTGCCCGTCTTGCCTTCT
>PVIJ01008679.1:43783-60286 GCA_004024925.1 Scalopus aquaticus
TGGGGGGGGGGGGAGCCCCTGACATTTATGTGCACACTGAAGTCCAGTGATAACTCACATGTGTCTAGACCTCTGCCATTAGATACATTATCTCATTTCACTTGCACAGCAACTGTGTGTTTGTTGTGATAAAACAATTCCTACTGAGCATATGGAGAAGTCAGCTCAGTTAAAGGACTGCGGGAGTCACACAGCAGTGAATGGCGGATGGATCCTCTTCTAGAGCGTTTTTCTCCTGAATTCCTCTACCTGCCTGTTGGGGTGGGGGGTGGGGGGAGATGGAAGTCATGGGACAGTTCAGAGTAGGAAAGCTCTTGACAGATCAAACCTACATGACTGTGAAGTTAAAACACCCTTGAGTTCTGAGAAAAATTCCTTTTCTCCTGTAACCCTGCTTCTTTCACTATAAATGGGATAGAAAGCACTACACTAGTTATCATGAGCTTCCTCTGTAATAGAACAGCCAGTAGGTAATTTTAGGTTTTGCGGGTCACATAGTGGCCATAGACCAATGCTCACCTGAATGAGCATGATTGTGTTCCAATAAAATGTTATGCATGGACTCTGAAATTTAAATTTCATATAATTTTTCACGTATCAAAAGTATTGTTCTTCTTTCGATTTTCTTTCAACTATTTAAAGATGTAAAAACCATTTTTAACTATCCAGTTATACACAACATCAGGTGACAGGCGGGATTTGGCCCACTGATCATTTTGCAAACCCCTGCACTAAGCTACAGTTTCCGCAAGGGTTTGTCAAATACACCTGTGCACGCGCTGGAGGAAGGCACTTGCGGACCAAGCAGAAGCCAGGCAGCTTCGAGCCCCCTTAGATCCAGATTGCAAAATATCCTCTATGGATGACGCTTGGCTGGCACCCCGTCCCCATCTTAGAGGTCCTGCCCTCAACCCGGCTCCGGGAGCACTCACCCAGGGCCCCCGCGCACAGCAGGGCACCGATGGCAAGCTTCATTTTCCCCTGCTGGAGCGCGACGCTGAACCAACTCCTTTTGCGACCGCCAGTTTTACCTGCCCCCAACTGGGCAGGATCCGCCTCCTGCCAAGGATTCTATTTCGACTCGGCCTGATCACTCCCCCTGCACACCGCACCCACCCAGAGGCTGCCGGGGACAGCCCTTGAGCAGACCCAGCCTTCCGCAGGGCGGGGCCTGAGACGACAAGCCCTCTCTGCCCAGCGCCCAGAGCTGCAGTTTTGGACTTTGCCTCGCGGGTTAGGGGTTTGCAGCACGAACATCCGAATTGAAGTAAACTGGGAGCCCTCTGGACCGGTCGCCTTACTCCAGAGAAACTAAGGCTCAAGACTAGTTGATCCCAGGTTAGTAACTACACCCTGGCTCTTCGCCTAGTCATACTGCTCTTAAATGCTTTGAAAACAGAATCCTCCGGACAGGGGGCCAGTCCACAAGCTGAAAACTGACCACTTTACCCAGGAAATCATGTGCATTTACCCAGGAAATCATGTGCAAAGGTACACGCAACGTTTGGTACACAACTTTTCAGGATTTCTCTGACTCTTTCTCTAAAAGCACCCTATTGCTCACTCCAGGTCCCTCCCGGAAGCCCTCACACCCACCCCCAAAGATACAGCCAGTCTCCTGCAAACCTCTCCCGAGGGCTGAATGGCTGAACTTGGAGAGGGCTGCTGCTGCTCACTTCTGCAGCCCGAAGCTGGAAGCCCTCTGAAGTCTGTGTGCCTGGGGAAAGTCTTCCAGAGTTAAATCAGTAGGGCAGTAAATAGGGCCTCCCTGGTGGCACAGTGGATAACTTGAGCAACTGTGGCATGAGTTCAGTCCCACTGCAAGGCCTCTCCTGTCTCACTGATGCTCCCCTCAGCAGTGTTTTCAGTAGATTTGCCTGTTCTGCTCTCCACTCTGCCTCTGGTGAATCCTCTCACCCCCTGCACCTCTGGCTTACACCCCAGTTCTTGTGTGCGTAAATAAATAAATAAAAAAATCTTAAAAAAAAAAGTACGAGAGTTTGGTTGCTCCATATTTTTGCTGTTTTCGTAGCTTTGACCCTTGCCCACTCCCCCTTATACCCCCTTATAACGCTAGATAAATACCTCTGCACTCTGCTAAAGAACAGTGGTCTTCCAATTCTAGTCTGCTGCTTTCCTCAGTTTGTTGACAAATTGAACTACTTTCCTTCCCCTCAGACTCTCTATTTATTGACCAAGGAAATGACTGGCATTCCAGTATCAAAATAAATTAAGTAGATTTTCTATTGAATCAAGTTGGGAGACTGGCAATATAATAATTCAAACTACAAACCAAGTCTAATGAAGTATTCTCAGAAGCAGTTCTTAAAAATGTATTCTACATGACTTTAAATATCTGTTTTGTTATTTTAACCTACCATAACTTTTTATTCTGTATCCTCTTTGTGTCAAAAAGTAGTGAATCTTTGCTAGGTAAATGTTTGCTTCAGACCCTGCCAAGATTTTAAAACGTTCTCCCCTCTGGCAGAGACTAAGTCTGCCCTCAGAGACCAGAGGTAGTGTGGAGGAGGTCAAAACAGACTAAAATCACAGAAGTCCCAGGGTTAAGGGGATGAGAATATGATATACAGACCTGGATTCTCACACCCCTCAAATTTGACAGCTTATTGCTGTCCTTGATCTTATAGATATCATCATCCTTGGACAGTCCAACAGGAGAGTGCCTCATTCCTCTCCCATGACACACACCTCCAGACAATTAGTTTTCAAATCAAGACATGTGCATTACCCCCTCCATGTGCCAGATGACTAGGAGCAGAATAGAATGAGAACCTCTCACATTTGGTCAACTTTTAAAGTGACCCACTGGACTTTGGAGTGAAACCATCTGGAGCCACTGAGAAAGACATAGGAGCTTCAATTACATAAGGTATGCTGTGCACAGAGGTTGTCAAGGTCCCTGTTGACCACATCCCATCTGCTCCTGAGCTGGAAATAACTAACACACTTCTGGCCAGAGTTCAAGCTGTCTCCTGACCAGCAATCATTCCTGCACAACATCCCCAAGGAAATGATGAAGAAACTCTTCTTCATCCTTGTCTGTATTTTTTAAAGGAACATATTAGATAAGAAGGGAAGGAGAGAAACAATTGCCTCTTGCAAATGCACACTGGTATCTTTGAAGATGAAGTGTCTTGTGTCTCATGCCACAAACTCAGTTTCTGTCCTTTTTTTTTTTTTTCCTGGTTAAAGAAGAGTGGCATGTCCTTGCTGTGTGTTCTGGCTGATTGCTTAATACTGTGGACACGGACACACACACACACACAGAGCCCATGCTGTGCTCTTTTCTTGGCAAAGGTTGCATTCTTTTAGTCCTGGAGATAATCTATCAGAAGAATTTAGACTAATGGACTTGGAAAACATACACATGAAGAAGTCTGGGTTATCTCAAACACTGGGAGCTTGGCTGTCCAGGCAAAAATTCATCAGTTGATGCCTTCATTCACTTACTCACTCAACTATTGTATATTGGATCATATCTTATAAGCAGGGACAGAGATGGGAAATGCAGGCAAGGGTTTAAATAAAAAAATCAGAAAAGACTTTAAGAGGGAGTGATGAAATTTAAGTCACAACTGGCTGGAGATGAGGGGAGCTGACTTAGGAGGCACAGGTGTTAAGTGACAGTGACTCACAGTTGACAGAAGTCCCTCTTCCATTATCTTTCAGCCCTGCTGAGCCTGTGAGAAAGTCTGTGGTCGATCTGCCTCACTGAGACCCACACACATCCCCCTTGAGAGTATGTTACAGGGCAGGGAGAGGGGCACCCCAGAATCCCCAAACCTGTCCATTTTAAATGGGTTCTGCCATCTGCCACATTAGCATAAAACATATAAGACCTTTAGTGGAAAGAAACTTTAACACAATTAGTGTGTAATACAGAAAATACAAAGAATACAGTTTCTAAATCAAGCACCCAAAGTTACCCATCACCTTGTGGGTAAAAGTCCACCCAAATAGAATTGGCCCAAAGCAGGGCCCAAAAGCCTGCCACAAGTCTAAAATACCTTTCGGCAGGGACCCAAAGAAAAGGGCCAGAAATGGCTAGACAATTCTAGGAGGAAAAGAACAAAATCAAAATCCTGATCAACATTGCCATTGTTAACCTCCCCACGGGTCTCTCACCCACATCTTTGTCCATTAGTCCAGGCCAGTGCAGCTTCTTCACATGTCTCTCTGCTCCATGTGCCTCTTCTGGGTTTCCATACTGCTTCTTTCCTTTTCCAGTCTCCTCTCTTCTTTTCCAACTTCCTGTCTCTCCTACTCAGCTCCACCCTCCATTGGGTGGGGCAGGGAACCTGGAACACTCCCCTTTCCCGGGACCACCCTTTTACATGTACAGAGGCTTAATAGACGAGTGTGCCTACCTGGACTTAAACTTGGTTTTGTGTTCATGTGAATATTTCGCAGTTACTATTTTTATGTTACTATGGGTGGCTAGTGATGCTGGCTCCTCATTTATAGCCAAGATGAAAATGTCCTATTAACTTATACCTATTTTTTAAAAAGTGAGTTGCTTTATAAAAAAGTATTAAGTAACTTATAATGCAGGTGATACTCAGATATGGGGGATATTGTGACGGTGACAAAAAAATGAAATTCAGAACAACTCAAAGGAAACATGACCCCTTTCAAGTTGCTTAGTTCCGCTCATGGTCAGTGTGTCCCTCTTAGGTCTCTGGAAGGGGAGGGTTTTCCCCTTGGTTCCTATAAGGAAGGGAGGAGGTGAGGAGGGGAGAGGGGAGGGGCTGCTGGGGCTAGGCTTGAAGGCAGAGGTGAGATTGGACCTTGTAACCTCCTGGAGGGGGGTGGTTAGCTGGGAGTATAGTGGACACCTGTTGCCTTTAAAAAAGGATTTTTAAAAAGAGGAATGTTTCTCCTGGGATGCAGGTGCAAGAATTTTCCAGGTGGAAGTGTTACAGGGCAGGAGAGAGGGGCACCCCCGAAATCCCCAGACCTGCCCTGTTCTAAATGGGTTCTGCCACCCGCCGCATCAATAGAAAACATATAGGACCATTTAGACCAGGGCAGGTCTGGGGGTTTCGGGGTGTCCCTCTCCTGCCCTGTAACAGAAGAACACAGCTTCATGGCGCCACCACTAGTGCAAGCAAGGACAGGTGTCAATCACAAATTTGCTCAGATGGACACATTTCTAATTATGAGGAATACAGATCCAGAGCAGGACAACCACATTGTACGGTTTCAAAAATAAAACTGAGACCATGTTGTATGTAGTTTAATCTTGCCCTTTTTTTTTTTTCTTATGTAAAGGCCTGGGGTCTCTGAGGACACCTGGAGGCACCAAGGGGGCCCCGGAGGCACCAAGGGGTCCCTGGCAGTGCTGAGCGCCAACACTTGCACAGGCCCTCTTTCCTCTGTGTCACCAGCACCCAAATTTCCTTTGCTCTCTTAAAAGACAGGTGTGGAGTTGATACTCAAAAGAAGGGCAGGGAGAAAAGGAAAAGGAGACGAGTGAGACAGCCCCCGGGAGGATGGGTCTAGCGTTGAACAGACTTAATTAGGGTCCTGGCAGCTATCTTGTCCTGGGCCCTGACCCATCACAGGTGCCAGCCAGTCAGGATGGGCTCTACAGTAGAGGTGGACAGTGGGGCAGAGTGGGATCAGATTATGTGGGGCTGTTCAACAGGAATGTCCAAAGATTTTCACATGAGCTGGGACTCACCTTTTTTTTTTTTTTTTTTTTTTTTTTTAGCCCTTGAGGGGAAACTACGATTTTCATTGTAGAATTCCTTCACCTCTTATGTTAAGTTTATTCCTTGGTTTTTAGTATGCTATGTTGAAACAGTAAATGGGCTTGTTTTCTTGATTTCTTTCTTTTTTCTGGTTTGCTATTTGTATATAGGTGTGCAATTGACTTTTGAAGCACAGATGCTTGAATTGAAAACTGTATTCGCTGTCTTTTTCTTTTTTAAAGATTGTATTTATTTTATGCATACAAGCTGGGGTGCAGGCCAGAGGCGTGGGGCGGTGAGAGGGTTCACCAGAGACAAAGTGCGGAGCAGAACAGGCATATCGACGGAAACACACTGCTGAGGGGGGCTGCGGGTTCCCAGCTGGACATCGAACTTGCGTTGCTGCTACTGACAGCTCCACAGTACTGCGCTTTAACCCGCTGCACATTAATTCTTTTTTGCATGTTAATTTTATTAAACTTTCTTGCCATGAAAGGTCTTACACAAGAGAGTATGTTTTGTCTTAATGCGGTGGATGGCAGAAACTACTTAGAGCCTCTCACTCAGCCTTGTAACAGATTTGACAACTGCAGCAGGACTGAGTCATCCATGGTTAGTCAGCCCTATAGAGAAAGGTAGCTTCCCCATGGCACGGGCTACCGTAAGCACAGATTTGGATTTTTATTTCTCTAGTGTGTTTGTTTTGTAACCGGGCTGAGTCCAAAGTCCGGTAAAGGTGGTGCCCACTGGACACTGGAGGGGGTTGCTGATGAGAATGAATAGCCCCAGGGAAAAATGCTTAACGGTTTGGCAGTTTGGGGTGGAGACTCTGATGAGAAATAAAAGGGACTGAAGGAGAAGGAGATTCAGTCGTCATGAGATGTAGGAAAGAGAAAAAGGAGCAGTCGCCATGATGTAGGAAAAGAAGCCATAGCCGCCAGGATGTAGAGTTTCGGATTGAGCATTTTTGGAATTTTCAGTGACTTTGGGGCCAGCGACTTTGGAGGCTTTGCAAGTAGCCGAGTGACGGAAACTGCTCCCAGTTTTGTTTTTACTGCAGCGGAAGGAAGAAGGCAGAGGCCCTAAGAGGGCACCTTCCTAAAATGCGTGAGTGCAGTCTGTTGGGCCGTCTGGCCGCTGTAGTTGCTGTTTTCAGTGTTGTTGGCCTAGTGCTGTGCTGGGGCACCATGGCAGTTCCAGGAGCATCTCCAGTTGTGTTCTGTGTCATCCTTGTGAGTTGGAACCTGGCCTGCAATCTGGCTGTTGCGTGTCTGCAGAAGCAGGAAGACGCCATTTTGGAAACCGGCCTATTGTTTGGAAGAGGAGCTCCACATCAGCAGTGGCGGGAAGACGCCACCTTTGTTGTTACTTCTTTGAGACTTAAAAGGACTGGACATTGCTTTAAGTAAGTTTAATGGCCATATTTTGACTTCAGTAATTCTTTGTTTTTTTCCCTGCTTGTTAAATAAATCCCACTGTTATTGTTTCCTGTGCCTGGGTAGTCTTGCAATTGTGTGCGCGGTTGCATAACCAAGATAGTGACCGGTAAGCAATTTGGGCAGTGTCTTTGGCCAATTTTGAAGCCCCCTTTGCCCGGTATCAGTACAGATATGTGTAGATATGCTGTTGAAAAACTGGCTGGGACCTTGTGGAAATTTGGTACTGATGTGCACAATTTGTTCGTAGTCATTAAGTCAGAGGATTGGTTTTGTGGACACTGTTCTGTGTGGTAACAGGCAGTTTGACTTGAAAGACAGTAGTAAGGTGGACCATGTGGCCAGATCAAGGATGGCGTCTGAAGCCATTTGGCTGGCTTCTCTGGAACTCAGAAGTTTTGGTTCTTTTGGTCTCCTAAGATTTTCGCTTTCTATTTGTGGCATCCTTCGTTAGCTAAAGTTAAGTTGCTGGAACTTTGGACTTTTGTTTGTGATCTCTGCTGATTTACAGGTCTGATTGGTAATTCTAAAGGCAGCACTGGTCCTTCAGGGATAGGTTGCTGTGACATTTGTTTTTACTGTGACTACTTCTTGATCTCTGCCTGAGGGGGTTTTGGAAGTCAACAATGGAGCAGTGGAGGGCTGAATTAGCAAATGTTTGCCTGGGTGCTAGGGTGAAAGAAGCCTCTAGCAGTAACCGGGAAATGCTGATTGCCTTAATAGCTTCTTGGAAAACAGGGTTTTACAAGGTCTGAGTTTAAAAGGATTTGCTGCAGGGAACTTTTGTCCATATCGTTTGTTTTGGGCCAGTTTGCCATTTGAATTCTGTATTTGGTTGCTGGTATAAGACAAGATTCTAAGATTTTGCTTCCTACTGAGGAAGTGCAACAGAGTGGTCCCCAGGAAAAGGGTAGGTTCCAGGTTCCCTGCCCCACCCAAGGGAAGGTAGAGCTGAACTGGGAGAAGATGCTGGAGAGAAGACTGGAGAAGGAAGGAAGCAGGATGGAGAGTAAAACGGAGACTTGGAGGAGGCACATGGAGCAGAGAGACATGTGAAGAAGCTGCTCTTGGTTTTTGGTCCTGGACTGGTTGAAACAGATGTGGGTGAGAGAACCATGGGAGGTTAACAATGGCAGCTTTTATTTTGATTTTGTGCTTTTCCTTCCAGACTTGTCTGGCTCTTTCTGACCTTTTTTTATGGGTCCCCACCAGAAGGTGCTTTAGACTTGTGACAGGCCTTCAGGCATCAGAGGTCCTGCTTTGGGCCAACCCTACTGAGCTGGGCATTTACCCATGAAGGGATGGGTAACTTTGGGTTCTTGATTTGGAAACCATGTTCTTCCCCTGCTTCCCCTGTTCAATTTTGCACAATAATTGTATTAAACTTCCTTTCCATTGAAGGTCTTACACAGTAGAGTATATTTTGTCTTTGATGCAGCAGATGGAAGAACCCATTTAGAGAGAGCAGTTTTGGGGGTCTCGGGGTGCCCCTCTTCCTGTCCTGCAACAGTACCACAGAAAAATTCTCTCCTTATAATGATTTTTGCCAGTTTGTTATAGGGCAACCCCGATATGCAAAGGTTGCCTGACTGTGGGTCCTCATCCGTGCGCTTACAAGGGGCTTATGGTAAGACTCAATAGCAGGCACACACATAAAAAAATTAATGAAGGATTTATCTAAAAAAGGAGAGAAAATGAAGAAATGAATAACTCAGGGAAAGAGAGCAAGAAATAAATCGGCAAATGCATCCTACCAGATCTGCTGAGCTGGAACCTCCAACCAATGGCAAGCTGCAGCCAGGGGAGAAGACAAGAGACCCCCAAGGCCCACTTGTCTGGTTATAGACCAAACCTGGTTGCTTAACTCCACCCCTCAATTCCCAGTAATCCTCTCTCAGCGATGATGACATTAAGGGATTTGTAGTCCTTGATGTCTTGTGTCTCTTTTGTCTGAGGTGGGTGTGGGGTTCATAAACCTATCTGTGGAGTTTGTTCCGGATGCCCTTTTTTCCCCAAGTTTAATTTTCAGACCCTAAGGTGAAGGTAGATGAAAAACTTTTTTTCTTTCCTACAACATCAAAGGAAACAAAATACATGGATTTAATTGCTTAAAGCCATCCCTGTTTGGTTAAGCATTTGCCCACTAGGGCATGGGTAACTTCGTGTGCTTGGTTTGGAAACCATATTCTTTCTCTTCTTTTTATTGCACACTAATTTTACTGAACTTATTTTCTATTCAAGGTTTAATGCAATAAGAGCATGTTTGTCTGGATGTGGCATATGGCAGAACCATTTAGAACAGGCAGTTTTGGGTGTCCTGGGGTTTTCCTCACCCTGCTCTGTAACACCTTTTGGAAAATTATGTGTATGCAGGCAATTTGTTTCTAAACATTTGTTCAGAGGATGGATTTTGTAGCAAGGCCAGACACAGTAGGCACACCAGACTCCCTGGTGACCTTGGGGCTGCAGCTCACTTGAAGAATAAACAGGAGAAACCATGACTGAGCCCCCTTTCCCAGCGCATCCTGGGGACAGCCTGGTGCTGCTGACTTGACCCCACTTCCGCTGTCCTTAGCAAGATGGCTCAGCCTGCTTGCTGCCTCCATCCCAGTCTACGGAACCAGAGGTGCTGAGCCAGCTGACCTGCAGGGGACCTCACATTCAACACATTCTCTTCATGGAGCCTTCTATTCCAGGCCTCAACTTCACTGGCCTTGGCCTCTTTGTAGCATGGCTGGCTGGAGCTGCCCCAGCTCTGTATCCAAGGGGAGGTCAGAGTCTCAAAGCCAGATGCCAATGGCTTATTGGGGTTGTGATCTTTTTTCTGCTCCTGAACAAAGCCCTACTTGTCTGCAGGGAGCCAGTCTGGCCAGCTCACACTTGGGGGGTGGGCCACCCACCCTGCCTCAACCAGAGCTCAGTCTATGTGCAGGCTGGCCAGCAGCATGAACAGAAAGGCCAGATTTGAGCTCATTGGCTCAGGCTTTTAAAAATATTATGATTTCTGGGGCCTCCCTGGTGGCACAAGGGGGTAAGTTTCAGCACTATGAAGCTATCTGCAGCCACTGCAGCACAGGGTTTGATCCCCGGCCAGGGAGCTGACCCACACGGCCAGGGAGCTGACCCACGCGGTGCAGCAGACCTCTCTTGCCTCACCCCTTGCTCCCTCCCCTCAGCAGTGTATTTTGGTGGATCTGTTGGTTCTGCTCCCCACTCTGTCTCTGGTGAATCTTCTCACCCCCCACCCAACACCTCTGACCTACACCCCAGCTCTTGTATGCATAAATAAATCTTTAAAAAATATTATGATTTCAACATCTGCCTCATGTAAAATCTCCTCTTTGTTCTGAGCAGTTTCTCTTCTGGAAAGCTAATTGTCCCTTTACACCTGAACATTGAGGTGATCTGTTACTGGTTTTGTTACAGGGCAGGGAGAGGGACACCCCCGAAACCCCAGATCTGCCCTGTACTAAGTGGGTTCTGCCATCCACCACATCAATTCAAAATATATAGGACCTTTTGTGGTAAGAAACATTAATACAACTAGAAAGGACAGAGAAGAAAAAATATATTTTCTAAGTCGAGCACCCAATGTTAACCAACTCGTCGTGGGTACAAGTCCACCCAAATGGGATTGGCCCAAAGCAAGTCTTGAAAGCCTTTCACAAGTCTAGAACAGCTTTTGGCAGGGACCCACACATAAGGGTCAGAAACAGCCAGACAATTCTGGGAGGAGCCAAAATACTTTTCGGTGGGGACCTGTCCAAAAACAGTCAGACAATTCTGAGCAGAACAGAACAAAATCAAAACCAAAATAGACATAGCCATCATTAATTTCACCATGCGTCTCTCACCCATATCTATTTCAATCAGTCCAGGCCAGTGCAGCTTCTTTACAAGTCTCTCTGCTCCTCGGGCCTCTTCTGGCTTTCCATCCTTCTTCCGTCTCCTCCTATTTTCTGTGTTCTGTTCTGTGTCTCCTCTGTGTGTGTCCTCTGTGTCTCTCCTCTCTTCTCAAGCTTCTTATATCCTCCTCAGTTCCACCCTACCTTGGGTGGGACAGGGAACCTGGGACACACCCTTTCTCCTGGGGACCACCCTGTTACAGTTTGTCCCCTGCCTCTATGTTTCCTCTCTGGTGGGCCGGTTGCCTGAGAACTTACTAAGTGGGTCTCGGTGCCCTGGTAAAGGGCTGGGGGGTGGGAGGGTAGATTTAGTCTGCTGAATTGCTCTCCTGCCTTAACATCTGTCTTTCATTCCAAGACTCATAAATGGAAGCTTAAAAAGGAAATAAGCACTTCTTGCCACCTCAGCCATGAAGAAAACCCACCCAGAAATCCTGATTTATTGCTCCTGTGTCTGACTCAGGCTGCTGTGAAGCCAGCCTAGAATTCTTGTCTTCTTTTACCATACCACCTCTAGGTTGGAAAAATGACACCATACTCTTTGGGAGTATAGCCCAGAGTTTTCAGATGTGGACAATTGAAAAGTTCTCCTTTGTATCTAACCTAAATCTCTGCTGCTACAGTTTCATTCCTTGCTCTTCTCCCAAGGTAGCATGCCACCAAGCATGCCAGAGACCCCGCTGCCCAGGCCAAATTATGGAAGCCTCCACTCTGCCAACACCTTCCACTCCCACTTGATAAGGCCCCTGAATGTCGATGGCATCCCTTTCACCCACCAGTGAGTCCAGGCGCTTCTGCTCTATGTCCAGTTCTGAACTCTGGACAGGCTGCTTTTGGTCAGTCTCCACCATCCATGGAGTGGGTCCATCCCAGAGACCTCACTCTGAATGCCCCCCTGGCAGATCTATGCAGCACCTGCCAGCCACCTCCCCCTGAATACCCCCAGCCGCCTCAGATTACATACATGGGCGAGCCAGACTGGGTCTCAGTGATCACATCTGTAAGATGGACATTCATGAAGAGACCAAGAAACCCAACAGAGAGTGCCTGGTGGGAAGGGGATTCTCTGAAGAGCTGATGTCTGTGCCTCTGGCCAACCAGGACTTTGGCCCCTGGGTGGGAACCACTGAGGCAGAGGAACAGGGGATAGATTCCAGCATGGTGGGCAAGGAATGGGTGAGTGCTGAGCACCGGCTGTGTGGCCAGCCCAGTGCCAGTAGCTGCCACACGCTTCGATCCCTGAGCAACAGCACTGTACAGATGGGAAGTTGAGGCATCATCTACTGAGTGTCCATTACAAAGTCATTCCTGCACCAAGTGCCTGCTGTAAATTATCTTACTGAATCCTCAGGAGTGGGCACTATTGCCACTTAATTCAGTGGAGAGGAAACTGAGGCTCAGAGAGGTGACATGATTAGCCAAGGGTGGCATCTAGGAACTGGCACAACCTTGGACTTTGTAGACAGCCCCAGAAAGTTAAAAAAGAAGAGAGACAGCCTGTTGCTTTCTACTCCCACTCAGTGCTAAATCCACGCAGGTCCACCTCACCCAGCTCCCAGAACTGTGGTTCTCAGGACCTAGCCCTTCCTCACGCCCTTCCTACATCCTCCTACAACACCTCACTTCCTCAGGGCACCAGGCTGGGGCTGCAGACCCTTCACGGAGCCCACAACGGCCCGAGGGTAGCCCAGTGCACCAGGCTCTCCTTGCCAATCCCGGAACCGCACTGGCTCTCTGGTTTCTCTTTTCCAGGCATGCTGCCACGATGGCCCTAGACAGCACCTGGCAAGCAGGAGGGTGCTTCAGCAGGCAAATGGGCTCCCAGCAGCTCCTTTGCTGGCTTGGGGGCACCACTGTGGCTCAGTAGTGGAAGCAGCTTGTAGCATGTCTCCCATGGGGGCTCTCAGATCGGAGTTCCCGTGTGCCCTCCACTTCGCAGACACCAAGGGCTTTCCAATGATGGGCTTTACTGCACCCCACAGAATCTCCCTGTGTCCCCACATCCTTGTCAGGGGACCCTTGTGATGGTCCCTGTGCTGCAGCAGAAGTGGCCCCCTTTACCACGACTGCTCGGGATAGATGGAGAGATCAAAGAAAAGGTGCTGCTACATGTTGTCTAGTTTTCTTCTTGAGAGTATTTTCAATCCCCCTTTCAAGCAGATCAGTTGAAGTTTCCTTGCTTTTTTCTTCTTTTTAGCACCAATTGCCCAGAACTCCTTTCTAATAGAAGTCACACTGTCTTTTATTAATAAGGACTCCTGAGACATTTTACACAGATGCACATGTTGAAAAAGCCAGCACATGCTATTTCCATATTAAACTAATACCACTTAGCCCAGGTATAGCTAACTGTATTTTTACCTCAACCCTTTAAATGCATACAGCAAAACTGTCTTCCTTCACAAATAGGTGCTTCCATAATAAAAATTAGTTCTCCAACTAGCTCTCAAAATCTGGCAGGTTTGGGCCTCCCCGGTGGCGCAGCGGTTGAGCGCTGCGCTGTGGAGCTGTCGGCAGCGGCGACCCGAGTTCGACGCCCGGCCGGGGAGAATCCCACATGGTCTCTCCTGCCTCGCCCGCTGCTCCCCTCAGCAGTGTATTTCTGATCTGCCTGTTCTGCTCCCCGCTCCGTGTCTGGTGAACCTCTCGCCGCCTCACACCTCTGGCCTGTACCCCTGCTTGTATGTATAAATAAAAAATAAATCTTTAAAAAAAAAAAAATCTGGCAGGTTTTCCATACACAAGTGTTTCCCCCTTATTTTTCTGGACTCTTTGCTGTCGCTCTCCTGAGTTTTTAGTCAGGTGCTTTGGGGGTGATAGGTATACATTTGATTTGAGAAGCATCAATGGGATATCATACATATTCCAGAAGATGTTGCTGCTGTCACATGGAAAACCAGAAAGTAAACTAATGTTATATCAATGGTCTTTTGTCTGAGACAATTTGGGAATGTATTATTTCATATTTCAAGTTCAGCTGCTGAGTACCACCGCAAAGAACACAAGTCTCTTTCTACCCGCCCAAGCTGGCATCTTCAGCTTGGTCTTATACAGAAGATCTACCTCCCCAAAGATGTTTATGTCCTGGTCCCCAGAACTTGTGCATATAGTTAATAAAAGACCATTTCATAAAATGGTCTAATTTTATGTTTTAATTGTATTTTCATTATTATAAAAGTAAGGCATTTTTTGGGGGTGGTAAAACATTCAAATTATACTTTAAAGTATAAAGTATAAATGGGGCATCTCTGTTGGCGCAGCGGATTAAGCACTGCACTATGAAGCTATCGGCAATCCTTGAAGCAGAATTCGATACCTGGCCAGGTAGATTCCCACATGGCGCAGCAGACCTCTCCTGCCTCACCCGCTGCTCCCCTGAGCAGTGTATTTCAGTCGATCTGCCTGTTCTGTTCCCCACTCTGTCTCTGGTGAAATCATCTCACCACCCCACATCTCTAGCCTACACCCCAGCTTATATGTATAAATAAATCTTAAAAAAAAATAAAGTACAAAGAAACACTTCTTATTCTGGGTACACATATCAAGTTTTTCTTTTTTTTTCTAGAAATTTTATATGCATATAGAAACGTGTATTTTTTCCCACAAATGGATCAATGTAACTATGCTTTTTAAAATTATTGTAGACAAATATTTACATGTTGGTACTTATTTGATCTCTTATTTATTTAAGGAAATGGTGGTTTTTTAAAATTGTGTCTGCATTTTTCTAATTAGATGAATTCATTGCTGTGTGTTAGTTGCCACAGGCAAGAATACTGTTTTCAAATATGGTGGGATACAGTGGACTAATTTATGTGTGAACAGTCAAAGTAAATCCCTCAGCTAGTGCTATATAAATAAATTCACTCATTCAGTGAGGAAGTAGTGTCCAAAAGACCCACTACTTGATTAAACCTACATGCTAGTCCTGAGGGCATTGTTTTATGCTGAAGAGGACAAAATTTGTCACTTAGGGCTTCTGTTTTCCCAACAAAAGAGTTGTAACGGGTGGTTGTTAGGGTCTCAATCTGCTGCAAAGTTCAAAACCATCACTTTAGTGAGTAGTTGTTTGAATTAATGTATAAAAAAGTATAAATGTCAAGAACTCCAACTAGATTTTAACCACTGAGACAGAAATCCTGAGCCTGAATCCAAGAATCTGAAAACTGACTTTGAGTACAAGCAGACAGAAATGCTGACAAGCTGTGTTGCCTTGTGGATACAAACCAAGAAATGCTCTTAACCAATATATTTAATTTGTGTGCCCACACAGACATGCTTACAATGATCTACTCCCAATATCCAATAGTACAAAAGTTAAACACTAAATCTATATTAGGTTTTTTTTAGCTTGTAATTCTAAAATCCTGAATAAGAATTGAGCCTACTCAGGAATTTATGTTACTCAAGTTATATGCATTGGAAAATGTAAGCTGTGTTATTACTTTGTACAGAATTATATATATATAGCTGATCTAAAATCATAACATACAAAATGGATGTTTCATGGAAATTTCTCTAAATCTAAATATCTAAATCAGATTAAAAATGTTTTTAAAACATTTGACCCATTATTAACAGCACCTAAGTTGTTTATAAGAGTTTCTTCCATTCATGTCCTATTGTTTACAAGCACTCTGTTCAAAATTAAGACAAAAGTAATGCCACATGAAGCAGTATCTCAGACACAGTAGTAAAATCGTTTGGTTAAATTAATTTCCAAGATCAAATGGGCAGTTCCTTCCGCACAGTTATCCAGAAGGATTTTGCAGTAAAAATGTATAAACACCCCAGCCATTGTGATGAAATCAATGTACTGCTATTAAAATGATAAGTGTTCTATATCAATGAAGAATTCAAAGCACAGGGAATCTGTAACCACAGGAATTTTACCCTCCCACCAAACAACTCCTGAAAGCCAGCATGAGATGTAGATGGCTGATAAGCTTAACTTTCTTTTGCCCATTTCACCATGGGTATATTTTTGAAATGAAAACACAAAAGAAGTTGGGGCCAGGGGTATTTACAAATGGCATTATTAGCACCAAAAAGATGTATAACTCCCATAATTTTCATAAATAAACTGGAATTGGTTTGCAGTTATCTGCCATTCCAATAGAAAGCTGCTCATATTTAAAACAACCACAGTCACACATAAAGGTGTATTTCTGTGACATCGGGCAAGAAGAAGGAAAGACCCTGAATTTTTAAACACAAGAGCTTTGCACCATTATGCGGAATGATTCTTTATGATTTAATCTAGAGAATCTATAAAAGAAATGTCGGCATAAATAGCTTTCCTCAATAGAGCCAGCAGGTGGCAGTATTGACTGTACATGAGAACAGCCGTAAAAGGCTGGAACTTCTCATTGTTTCAAAAGAGTAACTCCAAAGAAATACAAATGACTTCATCTTATCTGTGTTCTGAAACTTTCAAAGATCTGATTA
>PVIJ01008679.1:60386-72653 GCA_004024925.1 Scalopus aquaticus
CCCCCCCCCCCCCCCCCCGCGTGCCACCTGGATCTTTCTACCCAGGGCTGTCACCAGGGCCTGCGCTCAAACCCGGCTGGCTCCTGCCTGGACAGTGACAGAGTGGGTTGGAAGGAGAACATGCCTCTGTACCCCGCCTCCTCACCCATGGGGTTCCTCTGATAAAGAACCATTTTTAAGGATGTGCCCAAAGGAAGGGCAGGGGAAGTCAGTGGAGTATTCGCATTCTGAGTTCCCGGGATCTGCGAGCAGGTAGCTCCAGCCTAAGCAACCAGTAGGGGAGGGGTCCAGAGTCTAGAAGGAGTATGCAAGTAATTTTTTTCAAAAGCACATTGAGCAGCTAGTAGAGAGTTACAACTGCAGTTTTCAGAAAGAGAAATGTTGCAGGACTGGCAAGAGGACAGTACCTGCTCAGCAAGAAAGTACTGATGAATATGGGAGGAACCATTATCACTTCCAGGGAGAAGAAAAGAGGAGTAGGAATGAGAGAGAGGGTTTACTTGCACAGCGAGTAAAGTCAGAAAGTACATTCTGACAAGAATATGTAAAAGTCTACGTGGTGTCCCAGATCTCTACCAGCTCCCACTGCATGGAAGAGGGCATGCCAACGTAAAGAAAAACTTTCAAAACTTTAGAAACCAAGTTTATAAATATGAAACTTGGTTCATTTTAAGTAATTCAATTTCTAACTCAAATATTTTTCTGTTCCTTAATAAAAGAGTGTGTCGGGCCTCCCTGGTGGCCCAATCTCAGCACTATGAAGCTATGGGCAGTTTGATCCTGAGTTTGATCCCCAGCCAGGGAACTAACCCACATGGTGCAGCAGACCTCTCCTGCCTCGCCCCCTGCTCCCCTCAGCAGTGTATTTGAGCCAATCTGCCTGTTCTGCTCCCCACTCTGTCTCTGGTGAATCCTCTCACCCCCACACCTCTAGCCTATACCCTAACTCTTGTATGCATAAATAAATTTTTTAAAAAATGAAATAAAAAGAGTGTGTCCAAGAGCATTGTGAGGAACTACAAACATAAGTATAGACATACTTTCTAGTCTCAAAAATGTGAGGCCAACAATTTTGCTCTCTGAGGGATTCAAATGCATCAGGACCTGTAGTGGCATTCAGGCAGAAACAGGCTCTCTCTAGCAGCGGAGCTGGGAAGTACAGCATTCTAGACTGGTTCTGAAATCTACCCAGAGGCTGGATCCTTCTAGACTAGGTACCACTCTGTAAAGGATTGATTGAGACAGATGGAAATTAAGTGTTGATGTTAGTCACATATAAATTAGTGAACTATTAAGCAAATAATATTTTTGGAGAAAAAATATGTTGACTTAACTGACATGTACTTAATAATATTTAATCATTTTTCCTTTTATACTATTAGTAAAACTGTCAAAAACAACCAAGCAAATATGGTTCTTCTAACAGATTATCATGATACCATAGTAAGTCCTATACCACCCATTAATATTCTCATTCATTCATCAAACTTGAATTTTTTTTGTTTCTTTTTCTCTCCTCCATTTGTGACTCCGTTTACATACCATTTTCCTATTCCCAGAGATTCATGAGATTGGAAAAAATAATAAAGTCTTTTTTTTCTGTTACTTGGATTAAAAAATGTTATGGATTTCTTATTTTCCTTCTGAGTTTTCTTATATTGTGAACACATTTTCTTTGACATAATGTGTGGTTTAATGCATGTTTTAAAATCTTTGCCTGATGATTCCAATAATTTTGATTACTTTGGGTGCCAGTCTCCTGTGATCATCTTTCTCTTCAAAATGAGAAACACTTGGCTCTTTCTTCACCAGTGTAGTAATTTTAGATTCTATCTTAAAATTTCTGTGTAGAATAATGTGGATACTGGATCTTATTATCTTCCTCCTGTTTGATTGTTTTAGCAGGCAGTTAAGCTGAATCACTGAAGTGCAAACTCCATCTTTTGGAAGCAGTTTGGGAGACCGCCCATCCTGGTTTGCTTGGAAAGATAGATGGTTCTTGGAAATGGTAGGTGGTTCTGTAACAGGGTAATCCCCTGGGAAGGGGGAAGTTCAGGGTTCCCTGCCCCACCCAAGGAAGTGTGAAGCCGGGCAGAAAGGAAAAGAGGGAAAAGATTGGGAAGAAGCTTGAAGAAGCAGAGGAGAGAGAGGAAAGGAGAAACAAGACAGGAGGAAGACCTGAAGGAGGCGCATGGAACAGAGACGTGTGAAGAAACCACACTTACTTCTTAGCCTTGGACTTGTACCAGGGACTTGGCGGGGTGAGGGTGGGGGCTATGGAAGGAGACACTTGAAAGATACAGAGATGTGGGTGAGAGACTCGTGAGGAGACTGACAATGGCAGCCTCCATCTTGACTTTGATTTTGATTTTATTTTTTCCTTTCAGTCTTGCCTGGCCCCTTCTGCCCCTTTCCTATGGGTCCCTACCAGAAGGTGACTTAGGCTTGTGGCAGGCTTTTGGGCCTCAGTGGCCCTGCTTTGTGCCAGCCATGTTTGGTTGGACATTTACCCATGAGGGTAAATGATGGGTAACTTTGGGTGATTCATGCTAAAACTTTTAACTATATTCTCTTTCTTCTTACAATTGCACACTAATTGTCTCTCTTTTGCATACTAATTGTATTAAAGTTATTTTCCATTGAGAAAGGTCTCACACACTAGAATATGTTTTGTCTTGTGCAGAACCCATTTATAGCAGGCAGATTTGGGGGTTCCTAGGGCGCGCCTCACCCTGCCTGCTAAGAGTTTCTGGGAATTTTTAGTCTAAAAGCAAGAAAGTCCTGAATAAATTGGACAAATTGGGCCCTCTAACAGCTGTTCAAATCACATTCAGGTCTATTGGTCTCAGCTGCTGGAGTGGCTCGGCGCTGCCCCACACGTGCATGATGCACACACATGACTCAAGGATCAGCTAGGGAGCGGGAGAAAGTTCAAATAGACTGTTTAGAGGCAAGCTCTCCAAGACCTACAAACTTCTCCAAAAGCACAGGTTAGCTTAGATTGATGGATTCATTTGCTAGACTCACTGAGGACATACAAAGGAGCTCACACAAAAGGCAGAGACCATGGTCCCATAGTATATGGTCCCATTATTTGAATTATCAAATAATTCCTAAAAATTACTCGATAAGTTCAGGGACACTCCATTTTGGACACTCTCAGGAAACAGCTCTTGACTCAGCGCTCATTGAAGCAGGCCTAATGGCTCAGGTTTTTGCATTCTGGAGGCAGCATAGTCAGCATTTAACTCTTTAAACCAACTGGTATAGCTCACAAATAATCCTGCGTTAGATGGGACTTCCTGTAACAAAAGCCTATAATCAGTCCAAATTGCAATCCAGAAGGCACTCCCATTAGTGTCACCCCCTCCCCTAGAGGTTCTAGCTGCATCTGTCAGGTCTCCTGGGTTCTCTGGACACATTCTTAATGGCTATACATTGCCCATAGCATTCAGTGAATTAAACTGACCACTCAGCTCCACTCTACATGTAGCCAATGGGGCAACAGTTGCTGGCCACAAGTTCTGGAGGTAAAGGTTCTCAGGCGCCGAGCCCATGATACTACATACCCAGCTTCTATTGTGCTTGAAAACAGTAACCCAAGACATCTTGCTAAAGTGAGAATTGTACCAACAGAATAGGTTCAATCCTGAATCCTCTGGCATGTCCACCTGTAGGAAGTATTGGACTCCCCTGTCCTAAATTCTTTGCCAATGCCACATGCTTGAGGAAGTAACCCCAGATCCCTTGGCTCCCTGGAGAGCCCCTTGGGAGCAACTGAATGATAGCAAAGGGACTTTGTATACGTCTTGAATGGAGCTGCTGCCATCACCAATCAGAGCCCATCAGAGGGCTGCTGCTTTTCACTATTGATTAAGGCAAAGGGATACATGAGAATCCTTGGAGCCCTCGGTGGATTTTTCAGGCCTAATTGCTCTCTCAGGGAACCAGGTACACAGGCACACAGGCAGGGAGGCAGGCAGGGAGGCAGGCAAGGGCCAGGCAGGAGGGTTCTGGGTGGCAGGCAGGTTACTGAGGCTCCCAGCCCCCCAGGAATCTTTACACTTTCTCTGGGCTCTGTCTGGCGTTCTCTTGTGGTCTCGTCTCTCTTGTAGTCACTTGTCCTCTGGCAGCCATCATCGGTCTCTGAGCAGTGCCATCCTTGGAGGCCTTGTCTCTAGGCTCAGGTGTGCCCACTTACGCATGCCCACACCCATGTTCCAGGTGCGCACAATCAGGCACACGTGCCCTGCATTCACACCCCAAATACCTCCTCTGTTAATATGATCAAGAGCACAGGATAGCCACAGAGGCCTCGGTGCAAAAAGCCTGAAAAATTCATTTACCCTACAGCTAATTCTTTTTACATGCAGCTGAATATAATCTTACAGGATACACAGTTCATTCTCACTTTTTACCTTTTGAGTCTATTTTGCTTATTTCTGCTTTCCTAGAAAAACATGATTTCCTCTAGTTTTCGAACTTATTTTCATTATAATACAGACTTCATGGTTTAAAAAAATATGTGGGGCATTTTTCTCTCTTTTAAAAAATTAGTTTAGATTCTGAGTCATTTGTTCTTTTGTTTGTTTTTTGTAAAGACCCAGCTCTTAGGTTTAATTGCTAATATCTGCTTTGATTTTTACTAATTTCATTCTGTTCTTTTCTACAAGATTATAGGGTTCTTTCATAGTGACTGCTCCATTTTAAACTTTCAATCTAGTTGAAGTGTTATATGGAACAAAGGGATCTTGGACACCAGGGCTAACAAGAAGCAGGTTTAATTGCACCTGTGCTGACTCAGCGGCTTCTCATCTAAAGGCTGAGCCCCCTTTGCAGGAAGGCAGGGGCTGTTACACACTTTTAGTTTCTACAAGGTTCCGGGTGGGTTTGCACTGGCAGCTGTACCTGATCAGACGTGACATGGCTACATACCAAGAAGTGAGTGTATGATTGCACACCAACAAAGTGAAGGGTCAGTATTATGGAACCCCGCCCCCACACCCCCCTGGTCCATTCTGCCTCATCGTTAACATCTGACAATATTCCTACCAAAAACTAAATTGCATACCAGGAACTGAGCAAAAGGTCATTACTAAGACCCCCAGGCTGCTTATTTCAGGTCACCATGCTTCATAATAAAATACTTAAAGACTAAGAACCATTTTCTCTTAGCACATATTTATCCCCATCTCACAATTTTTTAGATCTAGCGTTTAAATTTCTTTACGAACAAATCATTTATAATATAACGTTACAGTTTGTAATAACACTATATTTTATTTACCTGAGCAAGTTTAAGGGTTTGTGTGTGTCACGGTGTTTGTGTGGTTCTTTTGTTATAACTAATTTATAACATTGCATTGGTGTCAGAGACTGTGGCGTGTACAGTTGCTAATTTAAAATTTTATTGGGACTTAGTGGTTTATGTTACATTATCCATTTTTACAAATGCTACATGTACACTTTCAAAGAATGGTTATAAGATCCTAAATATTACACAAAATGCCTGTAGAAACTGAGGAATTCAGCCAATTTACAAAATACAAAATCAACATGCAAAATTCATTTGCATTTCTATACAGTAACAATAAAAAATGCAACAGGAAATTAACAAAACAATTCCATTTATAATAGCCTAAAAAGGATAAAATACTCATGAATTAACCAGGCGAAAGACTGAAAATTACAAAATACTGCTAACAAATTTACCGTTTTTTCCCCTTTTATTATTAATTATATCTTTTACATTTTTTGTGTATTCCCCAAAGGTTACCCACCACCGATTCACCCATGAACCATCACCATAATCCCTTGTGCTCTTTCCTCCCCCGTTTTGAGCCCTTATCCTCCCCCTCCTTCTTTGAATGTCTCTCTATCTTATTAGGTTCCCCTATAGTCCTGTTATAAGTGAAACCATTCGATATTTTTCTCTTTCCTTCTGGCTTATTTTGCTGAGCATGATCCTTTCTCGTTCCATCCATGTTGCTGTGAATTGCATGTGTTTATCCGTTTTGATTGCTGAATGGTATTCCATTGTGTATATGTACTACATCTTCTTGATCCAGTCATCATTTTTGGGCATCTGGGTTGTTTCCATATCTTAGCTATTGTAAACAGTGCTGCAATAAACATAGGGGTGCAGGTATCTTTTTGGATTAATGTTTTTGTGTTCTTTAGGTAAATTCCCAGAAGTGGTATTACTGAGTTATATGGAAGCTCCATTTTTAACAGTTTGAGGAACTGCCATACAACTTTTCATAGTGGTTGGGCCATTTTGCATTCCCACCAGCAGTGTAGGAGAGTTCCTTTTTCTCCACATCCTCACCAACATTTGTTGTTGCCTGTTTTTTTTTTTAAATGTGTGCCATTCTCACTGGTGTGAGGTGGTATCTCATTGTGGTTTTTATTTTTATTTCCCTGATTATAAGTGATGTTGAACATTTTTTTCATGTACCTGCTGGCCATTTGCATTCCCTCTTTGGAGAAGTGTCTTTTTAGCTCTTCTGCCCATTTTTTGACTGGATTGTTGACTTTGTTTTTGTTGAGCCCTGTGAATTCTATAGATTTTTGTGATCAGTCTCTTATCGGTTGCGTTGTGTGCAAAAATTTTTTCCCAATCAGTAGGGTGTCTATTTGTTTTGTTTAATGTCTCTTTTGCTGTACAGAAGCTTTTTAGTTTGATGTAATACCCTGTTTATCTTTTTCTTCAATATCTTCGCTTTGGGGGATATGTCTTTAAAGATTTTATTGAGATGCATGTTGTGTAGTGTTTTACCTGTATTTTCTTCCATATATTTTATGGTTTCAGGTCTTATATTCAGGTCTTTTATTCATTTTGAGTTAATTTTTGTGAAAGGTGTGAGGTAGTAGTCTAGCTTCATTTTTTTTGCAAGTAGAAGTCCAGTTTTCCCAGCACCATTTATTGAACAAACTGACCTTGTTCCATTGCGTATTCTTTGCTCCTTTGTCAAAGATTAGTTGTCCATAGATAAGTGGACTTATTTCTGGGTTTTCTATTTGATTTCATTGGTTCTGCTGACAGAAATTTGAAGAGACACAAGTAGAAAGGGCCCATCTTGTTCATAGGTAAGACTGAACACTGTTAATATAGTACTACTTAAAGCAAACTGCAGATTCAGTTCAAACTCTAAATCTCAATGATTTTTTTTGCAGAAATAGAAAAACCCATCTTAAAATTCAAACGGAACCTCAAGGAAGTCCAAGCAGCCAAAACAATCTTGAGAAACCAAAAATACAGCTGGAGTACCCACACCTGTCATTTTCAAAAGTAATTTAAAAATTAGAGTAAAATCTTCTACATGATAGAGAAAGTAAACAAAATGTCAAGAAAAAGGTAAAATTCGCAAGCTGACCATAGATTTGAGGCATACAGCAATGGAGGTGGAGGGAAGGGAGTCAAATCAGAGGGAGGGGGAGGGATCAAACCATGAGAAAAACACGAGGGAATATGGTGATGGTTCATGGGTGATATGATGGTGGGAGAACTATGGCACCTGCAACCATGTAACAAAAAAAATTAAAAAGTGGGAAAAATAAAACAAAAATCAAAAGAAAAAAAGTAAAGCCTTTAGGTGGGCACCAATTCTGGACATTGTACCCACCACAAAACAACCAACCAACCAAAAAAAGCTTTTTTGTGAGCTCCATGTTTAATAAATACATCAAAGAGAACTCAAATTGAGCTCACAATTGAGTTCTACATGAAACCACATGTGATAATTATAATGGAGAGGATGCTAAATGAGTTCACAATTGAGTTCTATATTAGCACAATCCCTAATAACTATTGATACATTGGAGTTAATGCTAAATGGGCTCACAAAGAGTTCTACATGAGACCTTGTTCAATAATTACAAAGAATGAATGCAAATTGAGCTCACAATTGAGTTCTACATGAGACTATACTCACTCATGAGAATGAACTGAACACTAAATGAACTCAAAATTGAGTTCTACCTGACCACCATGTGCAATCATTACATCAGAGCTAACCCTAATTGTGCTCATAATTGAGTTGTACTTGAGCACTCTGTGTAATAATTACATTGGCAGGAAGGCTAAATGAGCTCACAATTGAGTTCTATAAAAGACCTTGTTCAATAATTACAATGGAGTGAACACTAAATGAGCTCACAATTGAGTTCTACATGAGAACTTATTCAATGATTATAGCCGAGCTAACGCTAATTGAACTCACAATTGAGTTCTACATGAGATCATGTGCAATAATTAGAGTGAACACTAATGTTCTCACAATTGAATTCTAAATGACCACCATATGTAATAATTACATCAGAGCAAAGGCAATTGAGCTCATAGTAGAGTTCTTCGTGAACCCTGGCCTGGGCCGGTGTGGGGGATCCCCCGGGCAAGGGCAGTTCCCACGAGGCCCCAGGGGTGGGGAATCACGTCTTTTGTTAACATGGTGTGTCTGCTGCCACCTACTAGTCCTTTGTGCTACTGCACAGGGTGCTGTCCAGCCTCACCTTCAGACTATTAGTCTGAGCTTCTCTCCATACCCCCCACCTATGAGCATTTCCAGGCATTCTGAGTTGGATTCTGTCCTGTTGCTTGTCATTTTGAACCCCACCTTGGGCCTGTGTGGGGGCTACCTTGACTTGAGATGGAGAGACCCCACTAGCCTTGTTCATTTCAGAGAACTGCTACCTGTTTATCTAGTGCCACCTCCTGGCGCTATCTGTTGCAGCAGCTGATGCTGGCCACCTGACCACACTCTTGTTCTGGGCTACTGTGGTGTCTTTTTAAGGCCCCCACCTGTTGGAGTTTGCTCCTGGCCCACTGCTTGCCAGTGTGCCAAGACTCCAGGCCTGTGTTGACAGGACAGCAACTTTTGAACTTGTGGCCTTTTGTTTGGAACTTTTAGACACTTGTGGACACCATCTGTGGTGAGACAACTGGCTACCACTGGCCTTAGAAACTCTTTCTCCACTGTTTGTTAATTAAAGTCTATGGTTGTTTTTCCTTGTGCCTGAGTGGTCATGCGATTGTCAGTGCAAGGGTGACAACCCACAGTGACCTGTCCCCACCTTGGCACTATTCTAGTAGTGTAACTTGATAAAACTTTGCCTTGGGCAGCTGCAAGTCCAGGTTCCAGATGTGTAAACTTGCCACATCCTGCCAGCCCCTGCAGCTTCAGCTGCACTGCACACCCTCTCATGGTCTTGGACTTCCATCTCCCATGTTCTCCTTCCGATAGTGAAAAAAAAAATTTTTTTTCCCCACCAAAGGCACTTTTGTTTTTATTTGTGGTAATGGGTGGACAAATCCACAACTGGTGAAAAAATTTCTGACCCATGGCAATTGTTTGTGTGTGTATGTATGTATGTATGTATGTATGTTTGGCCAGCCTCATCTGTAGACACACCAGCTTTGCTGGCACAGGAGGAGGCCTCAGTCTGTGGCAGGCACACACTGGTCCCTCGACCACCATCATACTCTTCTGCAAGGAATCCATGAAGGTTTGCTACCCTCCTGGGTAAAAATGTTTAGACGTTGATCTTATTCTGAATCAATTTGGAGGTATCTTGAGATAATTTTCATCTTGCACCGTAGCTCCCCCGGTTCTTCACCATGCAGCTGATGTAGTCAGAGGTCCTGAGACAGTATCTTCTTTATTTTCTGGGAGGCTGGCTTCTGCCTCAAGGTCATTTAGCATATAGGGTTCCCATACCAAGCGCCTTAGGTCACTTCTTTATGTCCACCGCTATGGGTTCTTCACCTGCGTGCACAATTGCAAGACCACTCAGGCTCAGGGAAAAACAACTATGGCTTTTAATTAACAAAGAGGGGGGAAGGAAGCCCTCCCTGATGGCGCAAGTGGTAAGTCTCAGCACTATGAAGCTATCAGGAGAATGCCAGAGAGCCCATAAAAAATGAAGATTCATGGGGGACTGGGAGGCCTGCAGCCTCCTGGCCCCCCAGTCCCCTTTGCCTGCCCTATACCTGGTTGCCTCACTGCAAAATATAATTAAAAGCCTGAAAAAGTCATCAAGGGCTCCAGAACGCCTTTAATTCGTCTGCCTGAATCATAGGGAACATGATCCTGTGCCATCCCGCCACTACAAGGCGAGAGGTTACCGGGGTGGGAGATGGGTGAGAGGATTCACCAGAGGTAGAGTGGGGAGCAGAACTGGCAGATCTACTGAAATACTCTACCGTGGGGAGCAGTGGGTGAGACAGGAGAGGTCTGCTGTGCCGTGTGGGAAGCTCCCTGGCTGGGGATCAAACTCATACTGTAGTGGCTGGCAATAGCTTGATAGCACTGAGACTTTAACCCCTGTGTCATCAGGGAGGCCCCAGTTTTTTAATTTTTTAATTCTTTTTACTTTGTGGTGGGTAAAATTTCCAGAATGGTAGGCCACAAAAGTCTTTTCTTTTATTCCTCCCCTTTTATTAATTATTTTTTTCTTACATGGTTGTGGTTGCCATAATTCTCCTGCTATTAGGGGGAAAGGATGTCCTGGTTGAACTCCACAAAAATAGGTTTCATGGATCCGTCCCTAACTAGACCAAAGAAATCCAAGGCACCAAGAACTACAAATCCCATAATGCCATCATCACTGAAGGGAGGATTGTAGGAACTAAGGGTGGAGTTAAGTAGCCAGGTTTCATTATAAGGAGACACCTGTGAACCTTCTGGTGGTGGTGGTGGTTTTTCACTGGCCTTCAGCGTGCTCTTGGGGTCCCAGATCAGCAGATCAGGTAGGACACATTCATTAATATATGTATCTCTCTCTTTCTACCTGGGTTATTCCTTTCTTCATTTCCCCTTTTTGTAAATAAACCCTTAATTTACCCTTTTGTGTAGACTGCAGCTGAGTCTCATTATAAGTTCCTATTAAGAGCACGGGTGAGGAACCACAGTCAGGCAACCCATTTTACCTTGGGGTTGCCCTGTAACACTGCCACCATATCACCCATAAACCATCACCCTATCACCCTATTTCCTTGTGTTCTTCCCTCCCCCAGTTTGACACGCCCCTCACCCCCCTGGCCCCACCCCCCACGCTTCCCCCCTCCATCCTCTGCCATTGCTGTATGCCTCAGATCTACGGGCAGCTTGGTAGTTTACCTTTTCCTTGACATTTTGTTTTTCAGGTAGAAATTTTTACTCTAACTTTTAAGTTACTTTTGAAAATAACGGGTGTGGGTTCTCCAGCTGTTATTTTTGGTTTCTCAAATTGTTTTGGCTGCTTGGACTTCTTGAGGTTCTGTTTGAATTTTAGGATGGGTTTTTCTATTTCTGCAAAAAAAAAAAAAAATCATTGAGAGAGTTTGAACTAAGTCTGCAGTTTGCTTTAGGTAGTGCTAGGTTAACAGTGTCCAGTCTTACATATGAACAAGATGTGCCCTTTCTACTTGTGTCTCTAAATTTCTGTTAGCGTTATTTTGCAATTTTCAGTCTTTTGCCTGGTTAATTCATGAGTGTTTTATTCTTTTTAGGCTATTATAAATGGAATTGTTTTGTTAATTTCCTTTTGCATTTTTTATTGTTACTGTATAGAAATGAAAATGAATTTTGCATGTTGATTTTGTATTTTGTAAATTGGCTAAATTCCTCAGTTTCTACAGGCATTTTGTGGAATATTAAGGCTCTTTATAGCCATTCTTTGAAAGTGTACATGTAACATTTGTAAAAATGGATAATATAACATAGACCACTAAGCCTCAACAAAATTTTAAATTAGCAATTGTACATGCCACAGTCTCTGACACCAATGCAATGTTATAAATTAGGACAAGCAAAAGAACCACACAAACACCATGACACACACAAACCCTTAAAAATTGCTCAGGTAAATAAACTATAGCGTTATATAGAAACTGTAAAGTTGCAGTGATAAATGGTTTGTAAAGAAATTTAAACACTAGATCTAAAAAATTGTGAGATGGGGATAAATATGTGCTAAGAGAAAATGGTGCTTAGTCTTTATTTATTAAACTAGACTGAAATTCTAAAACGGAACAGTCACTTCATGACACTATGAAAGAACCCTATAATTGTGTAGAAAAAAAAGAATGAAATTAGTAAAAATCAAAGCAAATATTAGCCATTGATAAGTAAATCTAAGCTGGTTCTTCACAAAGACGAAAAGAACAGACGACTCAGAATCCGTTACAGTTCAGGCAGTAGCCAGGTTTGAGCGCTGGCCTTGGTGACAGACCTGGGTAGAAAGGTCTGGGGTAGTGTAGTGGGGGTGGTGGTGGTGGTGGTGGTGGTA
>PVIJ01008680.1:0-72346 GCA_004024925.1 Scalopus aquaticus
AACACAAGGGACCATGGAGATGGATCACGGGTGAATTGGTGGTGGGCTACCCAAGGGGAATACAAAATGTAAAAGTCATAAATAACAATAAAAATATATATTAAAAAAAAACAAAAACAAACAAACAAAAAAAAAACAGGCAACAACAAATGTTGGCGAGGATGTAGAGAAAAAGGACCTCTCCTACACTGCTGGTGGGAATGCAAATTGATCCAACCACTATGGAAAGCTGTATGGCGTTTCCTCAAACTGCTAGAAATGGAACTTCCATATGACCCAGCAATACCACTACTGGGAATATACCCAAAAGACACAAAAACACTAATCCGAAAGGATACATGCACCCGCATGTTTATTGCAGCACTGCTTATAATAGCTAAGGTATGGAAACAACCCAGATGCCCAAAAACAGATGACTGGATCAAGAAGATGTGGTACATATACACAATGGAATACTATTCAGCATTCAAAAAAGACAAACACATGCAATTCGCAGCAACATGGATGGACCTAGAGGGGATCATGATCAGTGAAATAAGCCAGAAGGAAAGAGAAAATTATCGAATGGTTTCACTTATAACAGGAACACAGGGGAGCCAAATAAGAAAGCGACATTCAGCAGGGAAGGAGGGGAGGGGTAGGGCTCAAGAGGGGGGAAGAGGGGAGCACGGAGGACTATGGTGATGGCTCCACGGGTGAACAGGTGGTGGGTAACTTATGGGGAACACACAATAATGTAAAAGATATGAATAACAAAAATAAATAAAATATCTATTTTTAAAAAAACTATATGAAACATCAAGTTTTTGCTTCTTCTTAGAGTCAAGACACACATTGAAAGGTTCTAAGAAGATCTATGCTTCTAGAGAGACTTAATAAACCAGCGGCTCACCCCCACCTCCCACCCCATGCAGTGTAGAGTGAAATCAGGTCCCTTGGAGGCTGTGGAACTCAATGTTCTGTACATATACCTTGGGAAATAGTGAACTAGTAACATGTTCACCTCTGACAAATTTCTAGTCTCAACGTTATTACTTACTATTTGTATGATCCAGTAAACCAAGAAAGAGAGACTAAGAAACTTAAATTGAAAATTGTGGACCTGTACTGTAGGACTTATTACATTAACTGTTATTTCTACAATTTAAATGAAGTCTCATTCTTTAATAGAACTATTATCACTAAAAACTTTCTCTAAATCTCTCACTTTGGTGAGTATAATAAAATAAATGCCATGCAAAATCAAGGAAGAGATTCTGAATTACAACTAGTTTAAACATTTTAAAATTTGAACAAAATGTAATTTGGAATACAGTAATATGTATAGATAGTTTCCTTTTTGTAATAGTAATATTATATAGACTTCAATCATTTTAGGAATACTGTGTGAAAATTTAAAATTCCAAATGTAAATATATATTTACATATGTTCATGAAAAATGACAAGTAAAAAACATTTATTTTACTAAAGTACATTTATTATATTCAAGATATCTTTCAAAAGACTTCTACCCTTACTTGTAAATAAATCCAGAATTTAAGGATTATAAGAATGATATTAAAATAGGTGATGAAACAGTTTCTTTTTTTCTTTTCTCTTTTTTCCATCTTAGCTTTTGGTGTAAATTACCCTTTCCCTGGTTTTTTTTTGTAATTTTTTGTTTTATTTTATTTTGAAATGACACAGCATGAGATCTACTCTCTTAACACCCTCTTCTGTGTACATTACGCTACTGTTGACTACGGATTAAAAGCTGTACAACAGACAGAGCTCCTTCATCTTGGGGGCCTGAAAATTATACCTGTCGATCAATAACTCCTGCTCTCACTCCTGTCACCCTCTCGCAACTGCCCTTTGCATCTATGGACTTGACTAATTTAGATACCTTCTGAAAGTGAAATCACGCAATATTTGCCTTTTCATGATTGACTTATTCCACTTAGCATGGTGTTTTGATATGTTGCATTTTTGTTTTAATTTTTCCCAATATGTCTCAAAATGTATTTTTGATCATTTTTTCTGATCATAGTTGTCCAGTAGCTTGTTGTTTAATTTCTACATACTTGAGCATTTTCCAGTTTTCTTTCTCAGATTGATGGTCGTTTCATTTCATTGTGGTTGGAAGGGTTACCTGACATTTCAATTTCCATAAATTTGTTAAGATTTGTTTTGTGACCTAAGGTGATCTACGCTGTACAAAAACCTGTGTGTTCATGAGAAAAATATTCTGTTCATTATTGAAAGTGTGGTATTCCAATATCCTAATATTATTGCACTGTTATCTATTTTGCCTTTCAGTTCTGACAGTGTTTGCTTTATATGGCTTATATGTGGGTGCATTTATATTTATAACTATCTTCCTAGTATATTGACCCTTTTATTTGTATATAATGTCCTGTCTCTTATGACATTTTGTGACTGAAAGTCTATTTTGTCTGACATAAATACAGACACCTTTGTTCTCTTTTGGTTATCATTTATATGAAAAATATTTTTCTATCCCTTCACTTTCCATCCTTGTGTGTCTTTAAGTCTAAAGTGAGTATGATCGCTCGCAAAAGGAACTTGTCCATGAATTGTTATGTTCGTTGAGGGAAGGAAGGTCCAGGGTTTCCTCCTTCTCTCTCTCTCTCTCAAGATTTATTTATTGATGCATACAAGAGCTGGGGCATAGGCCAGAGGGTTTCAGGTTGGGAGAGAGACGAAAGGACTCATCAGAGACAGAGTGGGGAGCAGAACAGGCAGATCTACTGAAATACACTGCTGAGGGAAGACAGGAGAGGTCTGCTGCGCCATGTGGGAAGCTCTCTGGCTGGGGATCGAACTCTTGCTTCAGTGGCTGCCAATACTTTATAGTGCTAAGACTTTACCCCTTGTGCCACCAGGGAGGCCCCTCCTTCACTCTCTTGATGACATCATACTATCTTAATTTCTTTGACAGTTTTGCATTCTGCAGCCCACTAATTTTGCACCTTTGTTACATTTATTCATTAATAATTTATTGTTTTGATTCTATTGTGATTAGAATTGTATTACTGACTTTATTTTCATATTATTTATTATCATGTAAAGACATGCAATTGATTTTTGTATATTGACTTTGTATTCTGTGACCTTGTTGAACTTGTTTATTTGTGTGTGTTTGTGTGTGTGTGCATGTGTGTGTGTGCAGTCCTTAGAGTCTTCTATATCTTGGATAATGTCATTTTTAAAGAGACAGTTTTACTACTTTTCTAGTGTTGGGTGGATTTTATTTCTATTTCTTGGTTTGTGGAATTGACTGAACTTTCAGTACAATACTGAACAGAAGTGACAGGAGTGGACACCTTTATCTTGTTCTGTATTTTACTCAAAAAGACTTCAGGTAAAAGCCATTAGCCATGATGTTAGAAAGGGCCTTCCTCCATGCCCTCTGCAGATAGAGTTGGCTCTCTTCTGTCTTATTTTGTTGGTAGCCCTTTTCATTACTGAGTGTTGGATCCTGTCAAATGCTTTTTTTGCATGTAGTGAGGTGATTTTATGGATTTTGTCCCTTATTCTGTTAATCTAGTCTATTATGTTAATTGATTTGGGATGCTAAACCAATAATGAATTCTTGGACTCGACACCACTTTTTCAGATTTTATTTTATTTTATTTTATTTTTAAACTTTTGTTTATGTATGCATACAAGCTGGGGTACAGGCCAGAAGTGTGGGGTGATGAGAGGGTTCACCAGAGACAGAATGGGGAGCAGAACAGGCAGACAGAAATACACTACTAAGGGGAGCAGGCGGAGAGGCAGGAAAGGTCTGCCTCGCCCTGTGGGAATCTCCCCAGCCCGGCATCGAACTCGCATCACTGCTGCCGACAGCTCCACAGCGCAGCGCCTAACCACTGCACCACGAGGGAGGCCCACTTTTTCAGATTTTATAATCCTTTTTATATATTGTTGGATTTGGGTTGTTAATATTTTGTTGAAGATTTTAAAAGTGTAATTTATTTGTATATTAACTTTTTTTCTACTAAAATTTACTTTTACAGCTTTATTGATATATATTTGACATAGGGCATTGTGGAAACTTAACATTTGCATAATGGTGATTTGATATCCATGTCTATTATGAAAGTACTACTTGATGAGGATTTTTGTGTCCAAGTTCATGAACATATTGCATGACATTTTTATTTACTGTGATGGCTACATCTGACTTTGGTGCCTGCATAATATTCCTTTATAGAATGAATTGAGAAGTATTCCTTCCTCATTATTCAGGAAGAGTTTGTGGAATATTTGTATTATCTCTTCTTTATATGTTGATACTATTTACCACTTCAACTATCAGGAGATGACCTATTCTTTGTGGGAAGACTATGTAATTATTTATTCAATAAATTCAGTATTAATTCAGTTATTTATTTCGTAATAAGTCTTGATTCATTAATTTGTCTTTTTAAATTTTTGTTGCTTTTGGCTTTTTTTAAGATTTAATTTATTTATTTAGTAAATGAACTGGGTGTAGGCCAGAGTTACAGGGGTAGGGTGAGAGGATTCACCAGAGACAGAGTGGGGAACAGAACAGGAAGATCTACCAAAATACACTGCTGAGGAGAGCAGCGGGTGAGACAGGAGAGGTCTCGGGGCTGTGTGAGTCACTTCCCTGGCTGGGGATCAAACTCAGGCCATGGAGGTGATAACGCTGAGACTTAACCCCTAGGCTCCCAGGGAGGCCCGCAGTTTTGTCTAATATGAAGGCATAAATTTGTTCATATTAGTCTTTTATGTTTTAAAATTCTGTAGGGTCAGCAATGATAGCTCCTCATTCATATCTGATTTTGGTGATTTAGATCTTCTCTCTTTACTTTTTTTTGATCAAGATAGTTTAAAAAATTGTTGATTTTTTTCAGTAAATAAACTTTGGGTTTATTAAATTTTATCTTACTTTTATGCTATCCTTATTATTTTCACTAATATTTATTGTTTCTTTCCTTCTGCTCTATTAGGGCTTAACTTACTGTGCTTTTCTAAATTCTTAAATGAGAACTGAGGTTATTGAATTGATATCATTCTTCCCTTATAATGTAGTCTTTTATGACAATACATTTTTTCTCTGAGCACTAATTTCACTATATCCAATACGTTGTGGTGTTATATATTTGTTTTCATTCATTTCAAAATAGTTCTAATATCGCTTGTGATTTTTTTCCTCTGAGTCATAAATGGTTTAGAGGTATTTAATTTCCAAATATTTATGGATTTCTCAAACTTCCTTCTGTTGCTGATTTCTAACTTAATTGCATTGTGATGGAAGAGTAACTATATTCTGTGTATTTCAACAATTAAAAATGGCTTCATATGGTTTATGACCTAGCATATGGCACATCCTAGAGAATGTTGGATGTTTGCTTCCAGAGGAGTGTCTTCGACTGATGCTGTATGGAGTGTTAAATAGATGTCAATGTTATATAGATGTCAGTTACATAAACTTGTATGATACTCTTGATCAAATCTTCTATATCTTTGTGTGTAGTTGTTATGTCCATTACACTGGTCAACAAATTTTTTAAAAAGTCATATAACTGAAATAAAATTAGTCATTTCCTATCAATTTGTATATGCTCAACACGAATATGACAGTCAAATTCTAATTTTGGCTCTAGTGTTTTTGTAATCTGTAATAAATTGATGTTTACATCATGAAATGCATGCCAGTAGTAATAGGCCTATGGTTAATACTTGTAAAAAATCAAGTCATAGACTACTTCTTAGATTTCTTTGCTTGGCTCTTGTACAGCTGTTCAGGAATAGAATAGATGGCAGACAGTTTCCATTGTGCAAAAGCACAGCCTTAACACTCAGTTTCGAAGAGTCTAGAAATAGTCTCCATTCTTGTGGGTCAGCAGTGATTTCTAAGGCATTCATGAGGCCCTCAATATTGGAACAGAATACCAGAGTACTTTCCTTTCTGAAGAAAGGCTCCAACTGCTGGTGGCACTTTAGATATCAAGTAATTGTGACATCTTCTTCTAGAAGATTGTATTGTTGGAGTTTTGATCATAGCAATTCTGCCTTCTTCTGGGATAAGTCCAAATCTTGAACCAGGTCATTTGGTTCTTCCTGTGTTAGTCTGTGTGGGGTTAATGATGCACCACAGTGAAACTCTGGATGACTGCAGCCTGATGGAACAGGAGAAGAAAAGGTCGGCTCACCCTTGTCCTCATCAGATGAGTCAAGAGAATATTCTGCTGGATGTTCTGGAATAGGAAGGCCCTCACCAGGTGGAACTGGTCTCAATGCAGATGGAATGTTTGGGTAGACTATTCTCAACTTCTTCTGCTTCATTATTCTGCCAGAAAGAGGAGGAACCAAGCAGAAGTCACAGTCTTTTATGTGGTTGCTTGGCTCTCTCCACACCATGGGGACTGCAAACGGCATTGAAGGTCTTTTGCCATTTAACCACTGTGAAAGCTGTGTTGTACGTGGAGACAGCACATATATGGGGCCCAAGGTTCGTCTTGGTCACCAACCTTGCATCCGAAGTAACAATGATAAGCCTTCTTCACTTGAGAAGTTATCCTTTTCTTCTGGTTGGGAAATGTCACTTCCACACAAATAGAGGAGAAATTGTGCACGCTATTAACGCATTTCAAGGCATTACTGTCCTGTATTGTGCCTAAATGGATAAAATAATAACAGTTCTATGGAATAGTAGCTTCACCTGTCTCGCACAAAGTCTGAAATACTTTCAGTGCTCAACCTTTCCGACAGGGCTTTCTATAGTGCACTGCTAACGTCAGCTTCCTTCAGCAGCCGCCCGACAGTAGTATTACATTGCATCAGAAAGTGATGCAATCTACTCTGGATGATGTGTGCATGATGGTATTATGCAATGCAGAGCAGTATTACATCATTCTAGGCTGATTTAGGATGTTGTTGCCATCCTACTGGATAAATTTACACGGTGAAACATATAAAATGAAGTATATGAAATGTCTTCAAAACGAGAGCTAATAAAAAAATTTCAGTGTTATATTCGTGTTCAGCACACCAAGATACGACAGATTAGGGCCTTTTTAAATCAGTAACGATCTCACTGTTGATCAGCGTTATCAAAGTAGCCACTGGAGTTTCCAACTAATTTTAAATTGTCTGTTTCTCTCTTAAAGTCTCCTGATTTTTTCCTCATGTACTTTTTGCTCAAATTTTATTCATTTGCCAATTATTTACATAACTATGTATTTTGGGTCTCTATTTTCTTCCTTCAATCTATTTCTCACTTCTTTTAGGATTCCAGTAAAGTTTGTGTTTGATAATTTGATATTGTACCACAACTCTCAGATGCCCTGTACTGTTTTTGGTCATCATTTTTTTCTTTCTTCATTTCAATTTGACCTATTTCCAAGTTCATTTATTCTTTACTCAGCTGGGTTGAGTCTAACAATGCATCCATCAAAGGCTTTCGCTAATATACTGCTATTCTGGTTTTCATTTATCCCTAGCATTTCCAGTTCATTTTTCCCTGTATTTTCTATCTTTCAGTTATGTATTTGTTGCTTCCTTTTCCAGTATAACCTTAAACACATTAATCTTAATTATAGTGATTATAATATCCCTGTCTGATAGTTCCATCCCTTATCATGTCTTCATCTGGTTCTTACAATTGCTCTGTCTCTTCACACTGTTTGTTCTCTTCTTTTTGTACACTTTACAATTTTTTGAAGGCTGATGCTTTATATGGGACATTAGATACTAGTAAATGTGTATTTTATACTTACAGATGAACATGCCTTTTCTTCTGTGAGGTCTTTAGAATGGGGTTTCGTGTTAGCCCCTTCAGGAATCGTTCTGGGTTTGCAGTTCGCTGTGACTGTGGTTTCCATTGCGACTTCACGTTCCTCTCCAACTACTTCGTGTTGTCTTCCTGCTCAGCTTCAGGCCTTCCCTTTTCACTTTCATGGATAGATCCGTCTCTGCAGATCATTCAAATGTATTTTACTGCTTTTTCGTTTTTGTTTTTCACTGTGTTAGCCTGGTGGTGAGTGATAGAAGAGGCCTTCCTTGGATTGCCTGGATATCCTCAGTCTCCTGCAGATACTGTCAACCTAGCCCAAGCCAGAGTCCCCTCTGAGCTTTTTCAAGATTCCCCCTAACCTCTATGAGCAGATGGTTGATTCCTGAAGTAAAAAGCCTCCAAGTCCTTACACCTCCCTACACATCCTCCTTCAATGACCAGGTCTATCGACCAGATTCTTTAGCCCATACTCAGCAATTTATTTAAAATGCTAGGCCTCCCTGGTGGCGCAACGGGTTAGTGCAGCACTGTGGAGCTGTCTGAGGCTGCAGCGTTATTTCGATGCCCGGCTGGGGAGTTCCCACATGGCGCAGCAGACCTCTCCTGCCTCCCCCGCTGCTCCCCTCAGCAGTGGATTTCCGTTGATCTGCCTGTTCTGCTCCTCACTCTGTCTCTGGTGAACTCTCTCGCCGCCCCACGCCTCCGGCCTGTACCCCAGCTTGTATGCAAAAACAAAAAGTAAAAAATAAAAAAAAAATAAAATGCTAAATTAGTCTCCTTACCAGATATTTACTGGTATTTAATGTGTCTATTCCAGGTAAGCAAATGCTCAAACTTGGTTCTAGCTGTTAATTCCTTTCTCTCTTTGGATTTTGTTCACCCTGTGAATGCAACTTTCTAATAGGTTAAAAAGGTATTCATTTGTTGTCTTCTAGGTTTTTTCTTATTAATACTCTTCAGTTCTGTATATCTTCAATTTGAAATCACAAAACTCTATGTCCTCTTAAGCATTGGGTCTACAATTTAAGTGGTGCCAGAGGTAACTTACTAATCTCACATTTCTTTATATTATCTCATCCTTCATTTAGTTGGTAAAGGGCCTTCTCATTTCCCCATATTCATCTTATGCCAAATATTAAATTAAAAATAAAGATATCTGCTTAATTACTGAAAATATGGTCTACTTAGTATAATCAGAAATGTTGCTGCTCAGTGATCAAAATAACATTCAGTTACATTTTGCAAATACATTTTATCACTACTTAGCAACTCTGGATGTACCATCCTCAAGTGATTTAGTAAATGCAAACATTTAAGAGGTCTTTTTTTCCTTAGTCCTATGGTATATGTTGAGTTAACAGAAAAGCATGTTACTGTGACTGTTTAAGAATTATGTTTTTAATTAGTAGGTAGGAAACTGCAAAGGGCTTGTACGTCCAGCTTGTATGCTTTCAAATTTAATCAAAACTTCCTAACTGCACTGGGTTACTATTACAGAATTAGACTGAAATTCTCCTGAGAAAATATTTTCTTGCAAGGTTGCGAGCATCATTTTTATTTCATTTCCTCCTTACTCCTCAGGTCAATCCAGAAACAGTAAATATGAATTGCATATAATAATCTATTTTGTAAAGTATTAAAAACCCACTTCCCAGCCCTTGTTTCCTTGACTTACCTTATCGGCTTAGGGCCAGTTTTTGTAGAAGTAATAAAGAGAGAGAGAGAGAGAGCACTCTGGAGCTAATTAGAGGCACATGCCCCCTCCCCCCTTATAGTTAATTAACTGAAGTGAGGGCTACTGATCCAAATGTAATTTTAGTCCCTCACTCTCTAGACCAATGAGATTGATTCTAATCTACCTTAAAGGTCCAAATCTTGGATATTTTCATTTTCATTGAGCCAAGTGACTAGGGTAGAGTACATTGAGCACCCTCCAGGCCTCTGCAGCATTAGGGCAGGTCTCCATTCCATGCCTGTAACACTCAACATTCTGCTGCTTCCTTAATTTTTTATTGAAGTATGAGTAACATACCATCTTATACAGTCGACCCTTGAACAATACAGAGGTTAGGGGAACCAACCTTCATGCAGTCAAAAATTCACATATAACTTTGACTCCCCCTATACTTTACTACTAATAGCCTGCCTTTGACAGGAGACCTTAACTATAACATAATGTCGGCTGACATATATTTTTGTCATAGTGCTTAGGTACTGTATTCTTAGAAGAAAATAAGTTAGCGAAAAGAAAATGTTATTAAGAAAATCGTAAGGATGAGAAAATACATTTACAGTGCTATACTGTACTAATTACTAATGCTTCACATCATGCTTGCAAGATGAGTCATTTGTATGTTGGCACTTACATCAATGTTGTCTTCCATGATACAACACACAGTAGATATTATAGGTTATTAATAACACTCCATGTCAAAAATGAAAAAATTATATGAAAAACAGGTTCATATTTGTTTACAGGTATGGTGATCCATGAATTGATAAGATTTATTGAAAAAGTCCACGCATAAGTGGGCCTGCACACTGCAAGCCCATGTTCTTCGAGGGTCACGTGTATTAATTTCAGGTGTACAACCAGCGATTTGACTTTTGTATACACCACAAACCGAGCACCATGATATGTCTATTGACCATCTTACCAATTTTGAAATTTACAACACAATATTACTAATGATAGTTTCGACACCATACATTGCAGCCCAGGCCTTATTTATGTGATTGTTTCTTGAAGTGAAAGTGAGGGGACAGTGTTTACAGAAAATGCTCTGCTTTAGTGGAATGTTTCTATGGCTTGCATTTGTAATTTGGGTTTAGCTTCTTCAGGTGTAAGGAGTGGTCACAGCTGTCCCTCTGTGAAGGCAAATCCTCCCCCTTTCTCCAGTGCAGGGACTTTCCTTGGATTCTGGGTGTCTTGCTGGCATGATTGTAGATTTCCCTGCATAATGGTTCTCTCTCCTTCCCAATTAACAGGACCCTAAATTGTTGGCAAGCTTTGAAGTCTCTAAACGTAGAGTGTGTTTCTTGGAAGCTGAATACTTCAACTTGCTCATTGTTTCTATCTTGTGAATACTCTTTACATAGCTGTCTAACGTCACTTATGATTTTTATTTCCAGCAATAATAACACTGGTCAACAGTGAGATCATAACTGACTTGAAAAGGCCCTAATCTGTAGTATCTTGGAGTGCTGAACATGAATATAACACTGAAAATTTTGTATTAGCTCTCATTTTGAAGATATTTCATATACTTCATTTTATATGTTTCACCATGTAAATTTATCCAGTAGGACGGCAACAACATCCTAAATCAGCCTAGAATGATATAATACTTCATTGCATTGCATAATACCATCATGCACACATCATCCAGAGTAGATTGCATCATTTTCTGATGCTATGCAATACTACTGCCAGGTGGCTGCTGAAATAAGCTGACATCAGCAGTGCACTATAGAAACCCCTGTCGGAAAGTTTGAGCACTGAAAGTATTTCATACTTTGTGCGAGACAGGTGAAGCTACCGTTCCATAGAACGGTATCCATTTAAACACAATACAGAACAATAATGCCTTCAAAGTGCGTTAATAGAGTGGACAATTTCTGCTATATTTGTGGGGAAGTGACATTTGCCACCTAGAAGAAAAAGATAACTTCTCAAGTGAAGAAGGCTTATCATCATTACTTCTGATTCAAGGTTGGTGACCGAGCTGAGCCTTGGGCCCCGCATATATGCTGTGCTACATGTACAACACAGCTTTCACAGTGGTTAAATGGAAAAAGACTATCAATGCAGTTTGCAGTCCCCATGGTGTGGAGAGACCCAAGCAACCACATAAAAGACTGTGACTTCTGCTTGGTTCCTCCTCTTTCTGGCAGAATAATGAAGCAGAAGAAGTTGAGAATAGCCTACCCAAACATTCCGCCTGTATTGAGATGACCGGTTCAACAACTTGCTTCAGGGTGATGCGAAACAAGCATGGAATGCTTTTCACCTAGTGTCTGCAAACTTTCTTGGGAATGTTAGGGCAGAAAACTACAAGGAACTAGTAGAAAACATGCTGATGCAGTATCAGACACTTGGCTGCAATATGTCTCTAAAGATCCACTTCCTTCATTCCCGTCTGGATTTCTTCCCTGAAAACTGTGGTATGGTTAGTGATGAACATGGTGAACGTTTTCATCAAGGTATCGTATCAATGGAACAAAGATACCCAGGAAAATGGTCCACTACAATGCCAGCTGGCTACTGCTGGACAGTCCCCAGAGATGCTCCTGAACAAGCGAAGAAGAGACAAGCAAAGAAATCTAAGGAATAGTCTATGACTTGATTTTTTACAGGTATTTACCATAGGCTAATTACTATTGGCATGCATTTCATGATGTAAACATCAATTTATTGCAGATTACAAAAAAAAACTGGAGCCAAAATTAGAATTTGACTGACATATTCGTAGTGAGCACATACAATTTGATAGGAAATAAGTAATTTTATTTCAGTGATATGACTTTTGTAAAAATGTGTTGACCAGTGTAATTTTTAGCCTGCCTGTCTCCCTCGAAGCATCTTCCACTCAGCAGAGTGATGTGTTTAGTTAGTCTTGTGTGCAAATCTCTCCAATATGTCTTATGCTCCTTTTTCTGTGATCTTGAGCAAATTATTTACCTTCTCTGACTCGGTTGTCTCCTCTGTAAAATGGGGCTAATGATCCCTGCCTCTTAGGAGTTTATGAGAATTGAATGCAAAACACTTAAAATAGGGTCTGGCGTTTTGCAAACTCACAATAAATAATGCTGCTACTGTTGTTCCTACATTAGTAGGAACTGCTATTACTACCAATATTACTCAAATTAAGGCTTCTCACTAATTTCTTGTACTTCAAAGTAAAGCCAAACTGGCAAATTCAGTGAGGCTCTTCTCTATGTGTCTCTTTTACCATGTTTGGGATGTCTAGGTACTAATTTCCATGAAGCATGAAGGAAGGTCTCACTTATAGCTCAAGTCAAATGCATATAACCACAATATGAAATTTGTGGGATTCCATATTACAATAATATAAACATGTAATTCAGTTGGCAGCAAAGGGGGGACGTAACGAACCTCTTGGCAAAGTCCAGGAGATCGTCTACACAGAGAATGTGGGGCTTGGCTCGGAGTGTTCTTGGCCACCGTTGGTCTACAGGGAAGGGAGGCTACTTCTCAGAGGACTCACAGAAGTAGAGGCATGGATTCCATCAGCATCTCATATCTCCTTAAATTTGGTGACTATATTTATACCACTTATAGAAATTAACAAGAGAAGCTGTTAATTTTAATTTAGAAGGATGCCTCTCAGCACAGCCAGTATTTATCTGTCCTTGCCTTTTGCATGTCTTTTTATCATTGTCTTCATAAACAAGTGATTTTTTTAAATTGATAACTTAAGTCTATCTCAGTTGACCCAATTCAACCAGTCAGGATCATTAGACCAAAACACTGACAATGACTTGCCTGCATTCTAGCTGCTGGGACCTGCCTCCAACCCACCCCTTCACTTGTGCCTCTGGGCCAGTGTGTCAGTTACCCCTCACCCCCACACCTGCCCTCCACACTGCAGAGTTGGGGTCCTGGGTCACACCTCCGTCTATTGTCTGCTTTGGAAACATCTTTAACTTCACAATTAGCACAGTGCCTGGAGCATAGTAGGTGGTCATAAGATACATCCCTATGGAGTAGATGCCGCTTTGTGATTCCTGGAGCAACGAAACGTCTTCAGGGACCTTCGATTTCCAAGGTCTATATGCATTATTCCTCCTGGTGAATGCAAGACAAAAGGAGTTATTTTGCTAGGAAACTGTTACTTCCCCCAGATAATTAAAGCATAAGTTTTTTGCTCTCCAAATATGAAGAACTGACCTCACAAACTTATATGGCATCATTAAAATTATCCTTTTAGGGAATCCAAAAAGGTAATTTTTTTTCCTTTTGCGCTCTCTAAAATGGGATTGATATCAGTAAAGCAGTTAACCTCTTATATTATATCAATCAATTCTGACAGGCACAGTCACCAGGGTCCAGAGAAAATCACATTACACTGACTCGTGTTTCCTATCATGGTCCTGCTGTGCCCTGAGAAGTTGCTCCACACAGTGTGAAGCAGGGCAGGGAGATCGTAATCAGCTACCTCAGTGCGGATGGCTGCATCTCTGCTTCTTAGCATTTCCTGTTTATGAGTTCAGAGGATTTCCCTTTGCAATGCTTTCCTTCACGATGAGGTGAAGCTTCACAGGTTGCAGTCCGGACTTTCTTCTCATAATATTTATTTTCTGTTAGGGTAGTTTAATTTAATTCACATTATAGGCAACCTGTTTTTGTCTTTTTTTATTATTATTAAATATTTTCTTTCTTTATTTTTGTTATTCATATCTTTTACATTATTGTGTGTTCCCCATAGGTTACCCATCACCGGTTCACCCGTGAAGCCATCACCAGTCCCTTGTGCTTCCCTCCCCCTCCCCTGTTGAATGTCGCATTCTTATTTGGCTCCCCTATATTCCTGGTATAAGTGAAACCATTCGATATTTTTCTCTTTCTTTCTGGCTTATTTCACTGATCATGATCCCTTCTACCTCCATCCATCCATGTTGCTGCGAATTGCATGTGTTTATCTTTTTTGAATGCTGAATAGTATTCCATTGTGTATATGTACCACATCTTGTTGATCCAATCATCTATTTTGGGGCATCTGGGTTGTTTTCATACCTTAGCTATTGTAAACAATGCTGCAATAAACATACGGGTGCATGTATCCACAAAAAAATTTAATTTGTCCCCTGGTCAAATTCTAATTGGCATTTGGCAAATGATTTTCTATACAGTAACTCAGGTTCTCAGATTCCTTCCATCTCGTGGTCTGCCATCTTCTGCAGTCTTGGAGTTCTACTGTTTTGAGGTGAAACCTTGGGGAGTCCACCCAGTGGGCAGGCGGACCACTTTAAGAACATCTTTTGAAACTTAAAATAATTTTACTTGGCTATTTTATTAAATAACTAGAGGAGATGTTCTGAACAGTCCATGTGGCTCAATTGTATCTTCTGCTCCATTGTCTGTGAAAGGCTGTGTTCCCATGACTGATCTTCTTTTGGTTCTTTCTCCCCAAACTGTGTCATTTCTGCTCTCTTGGTCTCTATGCATTCATCCTAAGATATCTCGACAAAGCTCATTTTGCATGATGATTCAAAGATCCCTTAAATGTTAAATTTTCCCAAACATCTATCTCTAATCCTATAATTTCCTACAGTAGATTTCTATTCCTTCAGAGAGTCCACTAGTGTTCTCCACAGTCTTCTGATTCAAGGTCTCACATGAAACTCACCTTCTCTGTGGCACTTGTGTCATCAACTCATGTGGCCTCTCCTGCCCCCCTCTCAGTCCTGCAGGGAATACTCCACAGGTGATTAGGGACACACCTGCCCTTCACATGTTGCTTTGAGTCTCTCACAAAGCAGGTTGCTTCCTTGATGTGGGTTGTCAAATATTCCCAACTTTCTACTCTGTGAGTCAGGATTATGGTGGATTTTCCTTAGGATTGAGAAGGCCAACAGAGGACGTCATTTCCTGTGCAGGACACTAGGACCCTTCGCACAGTGCTGGACAATGTTCCAGAAGGCGGCTGCTCTGTCAGCTGGAGGTTTGACTTGCAGACCCTTGAGTACCTGTCTTTGCCATGCAAAGGGATCCTGTGTGAAAAACAAACCTTCGTTGTTTTAAGTAACCAGAGTTAGAGGCTGTTTATAACCTCAACACCGTGTAGTTTATCCAGATGAAACTCACTTATGTAAATGGTCTTCACTTCCTGTAAATGCCATGTAATTTAAGGAAAGAGATAGCATTCTTTACATTTTAAACCTACATAGCATTATTTCACCCAATAGTTACTCAGAAAAGGTTATTTGAGTGGAGATACCTTCAATAAAACTGTACCAAAAAGTTAAAAAAGTATTTATAGGCAGGTGGAAAATTTTCCTTTCTCAACCAGCTTAATGAAACATGGGGTACAATAAGTTGGTGTTTTTTGGCAATGTTCAAGATGTAACTAAAAAAATACAGTATTGGTTACATTTTCAAAAATGAAAAGTAATATTGTGCTGATTTTACAAAAAGAAACTTTTTATTTTCCTGACACAGCTGTTTCTCAGGACAGGACAGAAATATTTACTTTACCATATGATATGATTATTTGGCTTAAAAAAGGGACAGTTATCATTTATTGAAACCTTTGGTAAGTTCTGCACTGGGTTAACAAAGGTAAGTTATGAAAACAACACTATCTCAGAAGGGAGAAGCAATTTTAACCCAAAGATCTAAGGCCTCCTTGCAGGATAAGTTTATGTTACTGGTATGTTACCTCCTGCGCTGAAGGTATGTGAGAGCGCAACCTCGTGCCACAGAACCAATGAAGAACAAAATCTCCAGCATAATAAGACCTGGCCCAATCACAGGCTGCATGCGGCAGAGAGATAACTTCAGCCATGACCACCCTCTGAAAAAGAGCTCACATAGACAGGCCCAGTAGGATTTCTGTTGGAGCAAGATGGCCCAGGAACCCCTCAGGATGTCTACCAATTATTTTGGATTTTCTGAGTGCAAATCTATACTATGGAAATTCAATGTCAAGGTAGAGGAAGTGAACATACTCATACACAGGCACAGAGTGAGGACTGGGAATAAAATGAGGTCAGCGGTTTGCAACTGGGTAGAAAGCAAGCTACTCTGGTTTGCTCTTGTAGCTCCTTTTGCTTCTAGATAGCCTGCCAGGGCATGCCCCAGGCAGTTTAGAAAGTAAAGAAGATACCTCACTTGGAAAGGATATGAAAAGTAGGAGCCTTCTTTATACCTTCATAAAAGCAAAACAATATGAAAGAAAATGACTACACACATTTCTTGTGACACAATAAAATATATACATATGGTCTCTCTCCCTGCTTCCTGACAGAGTTCCTAAAACCTTTGTAATTTCCTGAGTGTTGGGGACACTAGCAGTGTCTTACATAGAGCTCCTAAATGCCTCAAGATTTCCTGGATGATAGCAATGTGTATATTCTAATGAGCTAAACCCAAGTGACAAATGTGGCCTAGAGAAAAATTCCACTAAAGCAGAAAATTTTCTGTATGGAACGCCCCTACTCTTACTTCAAGAAACAATCACTTAGGACCTCCCTGGTGTCACAAGGGTTAAGTCTTAGCACTATGGAGCTATCTGCAGCACGAGTTTCATCCCCAGCTGGGGAGCTGACCCACATGGCACAGCAGACCTCTCCTGTCTCACCCATTTCTCCCCTCAGCAGTGTGTTTCAGTCAATCTGCCTGTTCTGCTCCCCGCTCTGTCTCTGGTGAATCCTTTCACATACACCCCACACCTCTGGCCTCACCCCAGCTCTTGCATGCATGAATAAATAAATCTTTTTTAAAAAAGGAAACAATCACATAAATAAGTCCTGGGATGTAATATATGACTTTGGAACTATGGTCAATAATATTATGTGGTAAATTTCAAAATCGCTGAGGATAAATAGATATACCAGGGTGCTTGGTTGAGGTGTAGACAAAAGTTGAGTCACTTGTGCACCTAAAACTATTACACATGACCCTCCAACAATATGGGCTTGCAGTGTGTGGGTCCACTTATGTGTAGATTTTTAAAAATAAATGCAGGGATCATTATACCTGTAAATAAACATGAGCTTCTTTTCCACTTGATTTTTTTCATTTTTGATGTCTAGTGTTAGTAACACATACAACATCTACAGTGTTTGTATCATGGAAGACAATCTTGATGTAGGTAGTGACAGCCAGATGATTCAGGATGAGACTGGTCACCAGAAACAACAAGCCTTGATGAGAAGCTTGGAACTTTCATTATCCTCTGAAGAGGGGAGAGGGGTAGAGATTGAGTTGCTAATTGATGATGTCTACGGGATGAAGGTTCCCTGAAAATCCCTAAACTTCATGGCTTGCTGAATTTTAGGGTTGGTGAACACCCCCACAAGCTGGTGTGCATCAGGTCTCAGCGCAGAAGATCAGGTGTGTGCTCTAACTTTCTAGACTCTGCCCTAGATAAGTCTTCATCTCACTGTTCAGTCATATCCTTTGTAACATCCTCCACTACATAATAAACTGGCAAACATAAGTAAATATTTCCCTGAGTTTCGTAGCCATGATAATACATTATCAAGCCTAGACAGGGAGTTAATGACACCCCACTGACAGCTGATTTTCAGGAACACAAGTGAGACCCTGAAATTTTCAACCAGCATCCCAGTGGGTACAGTATTTTGGGACTGAATCCTTGCCCTGTGGGTCTGCACTAACTCCAGGTTGTGTCAGAACAGATTTGTTTGACACCCAGTCATCGTCCAGAGCTGGGGATTGATTGACATGAGCTACCCTGCCATTCTATAGCCTCAGTTTTTCATCTGATTCAAAATTGTAAGTGACCTTTTTCCAGCTATAGTGTTCTTTTGAAAGGAGCCAGAGCAGATCCCTGGAGTGGTGCAGGCATTAAGTGTAACTTCATTTCAAGATCTTCTTTCACAGTTGTTGTTATCACCTTTGGAAATCAATGACTGTGTTTTACTTGGCTGTTCAGACTTCTCTCCTGATTTACTGATCTCTAGTCACACTCCAGATGGTGATGGGGGAGGGACCTCAATGCCTGTTCAGATGATGTCTCTATCAGCCCTTCTGACACATTCTGGGACTACTGGAGACTGTAAATTTGCGTCTTTTTCCTCAGATACAGCAACTCTGTATCCAGATTAAATGACTAAGACTTTTATTTTATTTTTATCCCTCCCAGGGGGGAAGAACACATTACAAACTAAAATCTTCATAGGAAATACTATGGTTTTCACTGATAATGAATAACAAAATGGGTTTCTAATATTTATCCACCTTGGTTCACTATTCTTCATTTCATACTTAGAGTAACAGAAGCTGTTACTCTCACCTCAATCTTACAATTATTACCACCTCCAGGTTAAAAAAAAATTATGAGGTGTATGCCAGGCTTAGTCACTGTAAGTCGCAAATTGATAGGATACCGTGCTTTCAGAGTCTGAACTAGTCCTGTGGATTTGTGTGGACTTATAAATTAGAATTTAAGTAAATTTTCAAAGACATAGCCTGAGAAAATGGCCATCGAGATGCTTAGACCTTAGACAATCTGAATCGAGTGAGGTGAGAAGGAGGTTAAGACACTCGTGTTCTTTTTCATGTTCTTAACTGGAGGAGAGATCTTGAGCACTGCTGCTACGTTATTCACCAGATGTTCTATTTTCTATGTTCCTAATTACTTAGTTTTAGCCTCCCACCATCCATTTGCTCTGCTTAATGGGATTGCCTCTTCATTTTTCACGGAGAGCTGGAAGAATGGGGTTCTTGGAGCTGGCAGGGCCCTCAGACAAGGGCGCCCAAGCCTCTGACTGACCTCACCAGCCACACTTGGCATTTCTCACATTTCGTCACCAAAGTGATTCTATTTTTTTTCTCAACAAATGACTAATTACACGTTTGCCTCTTGACTCTGTACTGCAAGAACACAGCCCCAAGAGTCCCCAGCCTTAAACCTCAGGCTTCCAGAATGTGTGAGGGAATGAGGAAATATTTACTAAGTGACTGGACATGCCTTTAGAAGTTGCACAAGTAATACTGGGGTGTGTAGCCAGAAAGAGGATACTAAGGGTGCTGAACTTGTAAAGTGCATGCATTAATGCAATGTCCAAGGAAATATGAGGTTAACATTAGATTGTCAAATTTCTATTTTGCCAATGGAAACAATAAAATAGTTTTATTTACTGTGGGTAAAAATTTATACATGCACATATAGAAAATAATTTAAAAACAGCTCTGTGTTCTCCTTGTTTCCTCAGTTTTCTATTGGTTCTTGGAGAGAGACCTTATGAAAATCTATGTTTTCTATTCTTGCCCCTAGAAATTACTTAAAGGAAATAGCTTAACAAAGTAGATTCTATAGGTCAGAAGTTTGGCATGGTCTCAGCTAAAATTCTTGCTTAAAGTTAAGACAAGCAAATGGATTTCCTTTTGCAGCATCCTGAGGCCACCCTCATTCCTTGGTTCCTAGGTCCTTTCCTTCCTTGAAAAGTCAGCAATCTCGCAAAGTCAGCAGTGTTTGCTTCTGAAGGAAAGGAGAGTCTGATTCTCTTTCTGTCACGTCTCTTACCATTTGGGGAAATTTCTCTGCTTTTCAGGATTCATGTGATTAGGTTGGGCCTCCCAAGATTATCTCCCCATCTCAAGTTCCTTAACCACAACTGCCAACTCCCTTATGCTGTGAAAGTAACATAGACACAGATTCCAAAGACTGGGGCATTTTGGCAAGGCGTGTAGTTCTAGAGACCACAATTTCCTTACACATGGGCACTGCTGTTTGGAATGCCAGGATTTGATTTCTGAGAAGAGAAGATAACAGCTGGGGTGGGGGATGGGAAAGCTGAAAGCAGAAAATCCTGATGACCAATTTCCTCCAAAAATATCTAATGATTCTTGGAGAAATCATCTGCCTTGATTTGTGGAGCAGGCCTGTGACAGAAGACTGGGATTTGTCACAAGCGCCTTTCAAATCCCCTTTTGTACCAGTAGGTCCACAGATTGACATGATATCAGTGGTGAAAACAGAAATGAAGTTTAGACCATTGTTTTTCTTGGTATAAGTGGGGAGGGTTGTCAGCTCCTTGACGTGAGCGTGTTTGCAAAGCTTTGTGGGATTTGCCATCCAAAACAGACACAGCCTCCCGAACACATCACAATTAAGCAGCCTTGTTGCTGGAGGAACTCTGCCTGTTAAATTCAAGCTTTGTGTTAGTTCTTTGATTTAGAACTCTTACCTTCCTGGTACATTGTCTTCCCTGTTAATTGTGATTATCCAATGAACAGAAAGGATTTGCTTAATTTCCTTAATTATAAAAGAATGCCTTCCAGATTTTATTAACTTTTAAGATGCAGAGAAGTAAAAATGTGTCATTGATATGTTTATTGCACTGAAATGAAATTCTGTACATTTGAGATGTAAGTTTGTATACATATGATGTTGTAATAACTGCATTGTTTTTCCTTTCATTTTATTATTGCATTTGTAAAATAAAGCGGTACTGAATGTACTGTGTAAGGTTTTGAGGGTTTTTTTTTTAATTGCAGCTTTGCAAAGATTTAGTTGCATATTCATAACCATTGGTGACATGGTGCCAAGTGCTGAAACAATTATTCAGTGAATTCTTTGCATGACACTTCAGGGGAAACGATAAAAGTGCTGAAGCTGGGTTCTATTTTAAGATCTTTGGCTGATGATTGTTAGAACTGCATAAAGGAACATTGCACAGCTAGAGAAAGATTCAAGAAGAGGAGAAGCAAAGCTATATGATTAGTTAGGAGAAAAATTAATGCACACACTATATTCAATAAGTATTGACTGAAAAGTTGCCATCCTTTTAGATCTAGAATAAATGCTGCCGCTTATATTTAAAATGTTGGTGTTTGTGCTTATTTCTTGATCATTAACACATAACCGCCAAAAAGTTTGTCTAGTAAATAATATTGAAAAGACAACAGCCCGTTATGTTGAAATGAGATTCCAATTGATCAAAAATGATAAGCAGAACAAGAATTATTTATCCCTTTTATTAAAAAGGGGGAAAATGAGTTTAAATGCCTTTTAAACTCCAGTTCTAAATGCCAGTTCCAGTTTTAAATGCCAGTTCTCAAAGCTGATCATGATAACCAGAGATTTAGTTTTCTCATTTCTTTCTCTGTGATTTTTCTAGTAGTTCGCAGAATTATGCTCCTTATTATTGGATAAGCCCTGTCTTGATGAGTGAACATACCACAGAGAGAAAAGCAGTGACAAATAGAAACTCACTACCCAACAGTCTAACCAGTTCTCCTTGATATATTTGTTCAAACGCTATCTCAGTGAACATTATAAACGATTTCATTTGGGCAGGACTTTTTTTAAAGATGAGTTGAGTTTTTGAGTTAGGGCCAATATCTTCTAACAAGCTGAAAAAATAAAGGACCTTGGAAGCTTGCCTTTCAGCAGCATCTTATGATTCTTGTCTCTAGGAGAAGGGTAATATACAAAAGGAAAATTGGCTCATAGTAGTTTTAGAAAAAACAGCAACTTTATTGTATACATGACATATAATAAATCGCACTTATTCAAAGGGTAGAATTTTAAAAAATTACATATGGATATATAGAAATACCTGTGGAATCATCGCCTCAATCAAAATGAAGATTTATTCCTCTTTGTAAATCCTCCTTCCCACTGCATCCCCTCCCAAATCCTCAGTCCCCAGATAACTGTTACTTTTTGTCATGTTAGATAACTGTATTTTCTAGAAATTTTATAAATGGAATTACAATCTTCATGATTTTTGGTCTAGTTTCTTTCACTCCATATAACTATTTTGAGTTTCATTTCTATCATAGCATATACAAAAATGTTTGTTCTTTTTCATTGCCGAGTAATAGTCCATTGTATGAATATATATATATATATATATATATATATATATATTACAGTTTATCCATTCACCTGTTAATGGATATATGGTTTGTTTCCAGTTTGGATCTTGAAAATCAAACTGCTATGAACATTTGTGTCCATGTCTTTGCTTAGGCATATTTTTACATTTCTCTCCAGTAAATATCTGGGATGGAGTGATGGGACCATATGGTAATTATATATTTAACATTTTAAGACATTACCAAACTGTTTTACAAAGAATATTAAACTTAGGAAGTGAAAAATGTTTAAAAGAATCTAAGAGCCCAGAGAATACTTAACAAGAGCACTAAATTCTTGTGCACTTAGTGAGTTAGAGGCACACAAAAGTTGCAAGTTCCATATCTTCATCAATTCTTGGCATAGTCAGTCTTTTAGACTTCTGATGTGTAGTGGTTTTAATTTGCATTTCCCTAATGACTAATGATACTAAACATTTTTATGGTCTTATATGCCATCCATCTATTACTAACAGCTTTATTATATGATTTACACACAATTCATATATTTAGTGTGCACAATTCAGTGTTTTTTAGTATATTCATAGATTTGTGTAATTGTTAGCACAGTGAACTTTAGAACATTTTCATCATCTCGGAAAGAAATCCCATGTCCTTTCCTATCATCCATTAGCTCTCCCTACCGCTCCCCTTAAGTGATCATTAGTCTACTTTCTGTCTGTATAGATTTTACTATTATCATGAATGGAATCATGTAGCACATGGTCTCTTGTGACTGTTTTCTTTCACTGAACATAATGTTTTGAAGGGTTTATCAAGTACTATGTATCATTATTTCATTACTTTTTGTAGTGAAAAATATTCTACTCTATGGATATGTCCCTTTTATTTATCCATTCACCAGTTGATGGACATTTGGATTGTTTCCATTCTTTTGTCTTTTATGACTAATGCTGCTATAAATGTATATGCACATATTTTCACATGAACATATATATTTTCATAAAACAACTTTCTGTTTAATCATTCAATAAATTTTGAGGTTGTTTAGCAAAGTAGTGTATGAGGGTTTCAGTTTTTTCACATCTTCACCAACACTTGTTATTATGTGTTTTTAATTTTAGCCATCCTAGTGGGTGTGGAGTGGTAGCTCATTAACTAATAATGTTGAATAATAATGTTGAAGATGTTTCCATGAGCTTTGCCGTCATTTGTGTATCTTCTTTGGAGAAATATCTATTCCGATTCTTTGCCCATTCTTAAACTGATAAATTTTTCTTCATATTATTGAGCTATAAAAATTATTTTTTGTATTCTAAATTCAATTACCTTATTGGGTATGTGGTTTGCAAATATTGTCCCTTCCTTGGGTTGTTTATTCACTTTGTTCATCATGTCCACCGGGGCACACAATTTTCAGTGTTGATGAAGTATTGCCTATTTTTTCTTTTGTTTCTGATCTTTTTTGGTGCTATATCTAAGAACCCATTGTTAGGTCCAAGGTTATGAAGATGTACCCCTGTTTTAGCTCTTATATTTTGGTCATTAACTCATTTTAAGTTAATTTTTAATTTGGTGTGAGATGAGAATACAGCTTCACTCTTTTGCTTGTGCTTGTCCAGTTTATTTGTTGAAAACTTGGTCTTTGCCTTTTAAATGTTCTTGGCACCCTTGTGGAAATTAATTTGACCATAGATATGAAGTGTTTTAAATAAAGAAAATAGAAAAAGAACCCAAACATTTGGGAAACTAGGATATTTTGCTTTGCAATTTGTTTCATATGTGGAGAAGGTTAAGTTGTGTTCCTAACTGATCTGTCTGAAGGGACATATTTCATCTCTATTTATGCTATTCCTATGGCAAACACTTGAACCATTTTGATAAACTGTCTTTTTGCGCTCTGTGTGTGTGTGTGTGTGTGTGTGTGTGTGTGTGCACATGTGCGCATGAAAGATTTGACTCTGGAAGTTTGCTGAAGTTAGTAAGTTAGTATTGACTAATAGGTACTGAATCTAGCTGCAGATTTTTCCCTGGGGATGATATTGAGTAATAACTAAAGTGACAATTGAGAATTGATTGGTAGGTTTAAATTCCCATTCCAACAAGCCAATAAAATTGATTCTACAGTTGGAGAGAGTTATATTTGGTATCTGATTAGGTATTAGATTCAAGTGAAATAAAAAGAGGTATTTTTAATTAACTTTGGATTAAAAAAGACAGAAAGCTATTCTTCTTTATACAAATATAATTGAGCTTAGCCTTGGACTAATTTAGACACTGGAAGATTACTGCTCCACCATCTCTTGGCAAGGCTAACATCTTCAGTACTCCAAAATTGTGAATCTTGCTCCGGTCATCACATTTATGTCCCAGAAGCAGTTTGCAAGATGAAAGGCAGAGGAAGCAAGCAAGCAAAGGGTGTGCGCTAGATATTGTTAAGGTTTCTTGGAATGTGCCATTTAACTTTTCTTTATACGTCTCAATCACTAAGATTTAATCATAGATCTAACTACTGACTATGCAACATAGCAAGGAAGACTGGGAAATATAGTCTTTATTGGTGCTTTTGCAGAAATGAATTTTATTGCTAAGGATATTAAGTTTGGCAACTACGGTGATATGCCAGATGCAGCTGGTGGGAAAGGGCAGCCTCAACTTCACACTGTTATTTGAAATGATAATAAAATTGACTAAAAGCTTGTCAGTTTTACTGCCGTGTGGCAGAAAATCTAAACAATATCAGTAGGAAAATATTCCATTTTGGAAACATCTTTGGGTGTTACATTGCCTCCATCAAAGTTTCTGACCTCATCCTTGTTATTTTGAGCTGTAAATTCTTTCTTGTGGGGGCAGGACCTTGTTCTATGCGTTGTAAAATGTTGAGGGTATACCTAACTACGTGTGACCAGACCAACTCATATCCTGTTGTGACAACCCAAAATATGACCCAATATTGCCCCAAACTGCCTCATGGAACAAAATTGCATCTCACTGAGGACTGCTGGTCTCAATATTTGCTACAGTTAATATTGAGTGGTAGCAGTAAATATAAAATACTCAAGTTAGCACATTTGAATAAATCATTGTTTCATGAACCTTGTGTTTTATTTGGAGGTAAATTTGGAGACCTCAACAATGCTGTTGAGGACTCAGCTGCATGCATGCCTTTGAAGGTAGGTTTGGATGGTTCACAATCATTTGAGCTTGCTTTTCTCCAACTTTTGTAGATTACACCCTGAAACAGCAGGTTCAAAACTAACAATAAGAGCATAGTAAATATATGAGGAAAACATAATTTTGAGTTACTTCCATTCTATCATTCTCCATGACCATTTTGAGTTTTTTGTGTTTGAAATGAACACATTTCACTTATTGGATATTTTAGATCCCATGTGAAATACATTATTGACTTTGAATAATAAATTTAACATTGAAATTTATTCTTCTTATGTATTATTAACTCTGCTATAATGTATTACTAGCATACATGGGGTGATATTTTTGTCTTTTGTTCAAAAGTATTAACCTAATCAATTAAGATATAATTAAAAATTTTTGTTTATTGTTCATATATGTTCTATGTATGTGAGTATATATATATGTTTGATATATTCAATATTGTTCAATATTAGAACATTTTCATGATCTGCATTTCCTTTCTGGATACTATTATTATTAGGTAGTTTGTTTCATGGTTATTACTGAGAATGGTTTTCTCATGAAGAGTTGTGGTTGGGCCTCCCTGGTGGCACAACGAGTTAAGCACAGCACTATGAAGCTATCCGCAGCCACTGCAGCACGAGTTTGATCTTCGGCCAGGGAGATTCCCACTTGGTATAGCAGAACTCTCCTGTCTCTCCTGCTGCTCCCCTCAGCAGTGTATTTCCTCAATCTGCCTGTTCTGCTCCCCACTCTGTCTCTGGTGAATCCTCTCACCGCCCCACACCTCTGGCCTGCACCTCAGCTTGTATGCATAAATAAATATTTTTTTAAAAAAAAAAGAGTTGTGGTGGTTAGAAAATGACCCACTCTGTGTTGACTTCTATCGGCTCTGCCCTGAGCCACCAGCATGCTGTTGTCTTTGGGTGTAAGTAAACTAATTCTGAAAATGATAGAAAAGAAGTTGTCTTCAAAATGGGAGTCCTGGGAGAAAATTCCCTGCCTGAAATAACTCTTTTGAACAGGACTAATGACATTTCAAACAATGCAGGAGGCAGACACCGGGGGAGGGGCCCAAGTGACTGTGTTTGGGCTGTAGATGCCCAGTGGCTAAACTGTGGGAGCTGGCAAGTGACAGAATGATGAAAACCGCTTTATATTAAAACAGAAAATTTCAACTGTGACATCTTTCTTAAAGAATAGTAATACTAAAAAACGTGAATGTGTTTCAAGAGAGGAAATTGTGGTCTCACTGCTCACCCATAACTCCTTGCCTGACATGCTTTTGAAAGTGCAGAGAGTTTCTTCTCCATGAGCTATTAAATGAATGTAGAAATTTCCAGAATCCTGACCTCTCTGAGATGTTCCATTCCCACAGAGTGAGTTAATTAGAACCTAATGAACAATTCATGGGATTCTCCATATGACAGGGTTGAAACAGTTCAAGTGATCTTTTTGCTGAAAAAGATATAAACATGCAAAAGATACCTGAATTAGAAAAACAAAACTGCACTGTATTGGCCTATATTTATTTAAAAATTCTACATTAGTGGTTTTAGCTTCAGAAGTGAATGCCAACTTCAAAGTGGGAAAATACCAATCAGGACATGTTTTATATTGACTACTGGGTAAAAGATTGGTCTTTCCCACTACTGATTAATCCTGGAGTTGTGAAACCAGCTGGTGTAGTTTCAGATTATTGTGAAAAGTAGTCAATAGAAAAGAGACTTTTGATGTTAGAACTATGTTACATAGACATACTGTCTATTCCTCTCTTCCTATTGGTGACCAGTAGTGTCATCAGGACAAATTTCTTTTATCCAGGGTAATATGATAAACTATTAATGGATGGTATCAATTGTTAGTGCATTCATAGGTTATTCAGATAAAGAGACAAGCCCAGCACATAAATTCTGCTAAAGATAAGAGAGGCAGAACCAGTGCCTGTCAAAGACAGGACCATTTGAGCATCAAAAAGAATACTTACCTACATTCTCTTAGAAATGCAAAATAGTACAGCCCCTTCTACAGCAGATTTTCCCAGTAGCCAGAAAAAGTGCATGTACATATGTACATTTCCTAGTTATTTAGCAACCCCATGTCGGAGAGTCTATTCCAAAGATACACTGTCAAAAAAAAAAAAAAAGGTATGGAGACTTGTGCATAAGGCTATTCACTGCTGCATTATTGATAAAGTTATAGAGTGGACATAACAAATGTCCACAAAAAGGAGACTGGAGAGGAGATATGAAAATGGAACAGAGAAAGATTTGAAGGTGCAGGCTTTGAAGCCTGGAGTGGGGTGGCAGCAAGTCAAGAAGCCACCTTCTCCTCCAGAGCCACAAGAGGGAGCAAAGTCTTGTTGACACCTGATTTTTGACCCAGAGACTCTGATTTCTGACTTCTGGCCTCCGAAAACTATGAGATGAGAGATTTCTGCTGTCTTAAGTCATCAGTTATGTGGCCATTTGTTACAGCAGTAACGGGAAACTAATACCTGGCTGTAACCAGGGGTGAGGACCATGTTGCAGTAGGTTGATTCTCTAGTACACAAGCAGATATTGCAAGCTTTTCATAAAAGACTGTATTATAATATTTTTGGCCTTGCAACTACACAACTAGGTTATTTCAGCCATAGATAATACGCAAATGAGTGTTCCTGTGTGGTCATGTTCCAAGAAAACATTATTTACAAATCCAGGCAGTGGGCCAGATTTGGGCTATAGGTCATATGTAGCTTGGAAACCCCTGATGAAGATTGAAGTGAAAAAAAAACGTGGAGAAAAGGAGACACAGTTGCATAATATGCTACCATTTATCGAAGCAAGGGAAATGAGAGTACATATAGAAAAAAAAGAGAAAAAAACTAAAATATATTTTAAGTGGTTACATGTCAGAGAAGGAAGAACACAGAGTAGAGAGGGTGGTGATAGAAACTAGAATTCTTGCAATGTACTTTATTTTATAGGCCTGACTTTGTAACCATAAAGCTCTTTTACATAAACATAAATCAAAGTTAAATTTAAAAAGTGGTGCCTGCATACTGAAGGCAAAAGGAAATAAATGAATCTGTTTCCCTTTGGTGAAGTAACTCTACAAAGACTTCAAAACACAGTTATTTGACTATCATTCATAGCAGGAATATTCACACAGACAAAAAAGGAAGGAAACAAAAAACAACTGAAAGTATTTTCTGTAATAACGTTGCTGATGGTAGTGTTTGCATATTTATTCTAAGGCTGGTAGGTATTAATGTGGAATGAGGCAAATGGATAATCGGAATTAGTGAGAAAATGTGCTCATCACCAAGAAAGATGAAGTTATGTGATATAAATAGCACATAGCCTGAATTTAAATTATAAGATAAAACATATCATGCACTAATAGTAAGTATATATAGATTTCCTAGTTTCATCCCTTGAGAAGTCTAAAAGCACAGCCCCATCCAGCAGTAGAGACTATGCCAGCAATTCATGGCGTTTAAGTAACAGGTCTCACTGGAGGGTAACAGTGCTCCTGGAAGAAATGGCCGATTCCAGTCTGGGATAGGAATTGTACGAGATCAACCTGGAACAACATAGACTTCAGTGAACAGTTTAGAGTCTCTCAGGGGCCAAAGTAGGGCCAACTTGAGCATCACTAAAGGTAACGTAAGAGGGTGGTCCTCAGGAAAGTGGCGTGTCCCAGGACCCCATCCCCACCTCAAGCCAGAGAGATCCAAGACACCTAGGACTACGAATCCCAGAATGCCATCATCAACAAAGAAAGGATGCTGAGGACTGAGGTAGGAATTAAGGAGTGTTTTGGGGACTTAAAAACCAGACCTGTGAGCTTGGAGGGGGGCTATTGTTCGTGGTGTGGATTGCCAGAGTTTTTTTTGAAGTGGGCCATAAGATTCCAGCTCAACGGAACTGGTAGGACGCATTCACCAATTTTATTCTTATCTTTTTCTTTCCCTTTTTGTAAACAAACCCTTTTATTAATTTTATTGTGTGCGTGTCTGCAGTTGAGTGTTTTAAGTTCCTTTTAAGTGCACGGGTGAGAACAGGCACCCCACTTATACCGGGGCTGCCCTGTGACAGTTATGCTGGAAATGGACGGCCAGGCATCCACTCGGAACTCACGAGCGCACCCTGATAACCTTAAGGATATGCAACAGCCGCAGTCACCCCAACTAGGCTAGAGGAGGCTACGGAACCAGTTAACTCTTTTTAAGCTAGTACTAGATCTCCATCCGTGAAGTTGTCTTGACAAAAAAAGAAAAGAAAGTCCAATATCATCAGATCAAGCTTCTAGATCTAACTGCCAATATCCAAGAAAGGGGGGGATCGAGAAACACATTTAGTGACCATTCAACAAAATTCTGACTTTCGCATGCACTTTATTTAAATCCTTCTTCAGAGAATCTACAAAATTATGAGAAAATCAGGGACACGAAGACTGAGTGAATATTTAAAGAGCATATAAAATTATTGTTCATTATTTTTGGGAATATAATAATTACTGATAAATATTTATGATGGTGGGATTTCCAGCAAAATAATCTGGGGAGGGCAAAAGGGAGGAGGTTAGAATAGGCTGTGAGTTGATAATTGCTAAAACTTGTTGATAGCTGAATGGTGTCTATTATAGACTTCCCTCTACTTTTTGTTTGCAATTTTTCATTAAAAATAAAGCAAATCAAAACAACAAGAAATCACCCCAAAGAATAAGAGGATAAATAACTATAATCAAGTATATCAAATATATATCAAATACATATGAGTCAGTAGTGATACTTTTAAGTAAGTAAATTATTTGCTCAATTTGGGGGTCACTAGGGCACAAGGTCATTATTTCTGAAAATTTGCAAGTAATGGGAGAAAAATCAATTCTTTCCTGAACAGAATATATTTGATTATAGGAAGTTATTCTTTACGAAGAATGACCACTAGTAAAAGTAGGAGGAGAGATAATTTTTTTAAATTGCATTTTACAAACTTGAGTGAAATAATGAATCCAGACAACATCAATAACTGAGAAAACCATCAGTCACAATTTGAGGGGAACTTTATAGTGGATGAAATGATCAAAGTCACTTGGCCTGTTGCTTACTCTTTTTTTTTTAATGATATGTGAATATATTTATTTTTAATGAATTAACATTGACTTATAACATTATATACATTTCAGAGGTACATATTTATATATCAACACCTCTGTGTACTACATTATGGTGTCAAAAGTCTAGTTTCCATCCCTCACCACATAATTGAAACCTTTTACCTAATTTACCTACCATTTTCTCCCCTACTCTCTGATAATTGTTTTTTTATTCTTGTAGTGTGAGTTTGTTTTGTCTTGGCTTAGTTCATTTGTTTGTTTTATTTCTTTATCATTTATCAGTGAAATCAGATAGTGTTTGTCTTTCTCAGTTTGACTTATTTCACTAAGCATAATACCCTGTAGGTCCATCTAATCTAAACATCAGGATTTCATCCTTTGTATAGCTAAGTATAGCAATTTTCCATTATGTGTTTACTCTTCATTTTAGTAAACAAGGAACCACCTGGCATGTGTGGAGTAATAGAAAGTACTAACAACACTTGTATTTTTGGCCGAAAGAATTGAACTAAATAAGTTTCTATACCTAACCACCAGTTCCAGGGTATGCAAGAGGCCAAGTGCATGCTTCCCAAATCCAGGAGGAATGACAATTCAAATTTACAATGTAAAAAATAAGTATTAGGACAATGGATACAATTTCTGCATCCATTTCTGCATAAATCCCTGGCACAGAAAGTGGGGGATCTTCTAGAAGAAGAGAGACACAGAGACCTCTGTACCACATGAAGGGTATATAACTGCTTGCTTCTGCTTCCTGCTCCAAACAAAATAATTGTTAAAAGCTTTTTTTTTTTTAAACAATCAGAAGCTTGTACATGGATTCCATATTAAATGTTGATAAGGAAGTAATGGTAATTTTGTTGGTTGTGATAATGGTGTCGTTTGCTAAATGAATAAAGCCATTATCCTATTAAGATATCTACTAAAGTATTTACAGGTAAAATGAAATGGGGTTTACTTTAGAATACACCACCCCTTGCCAAGAAAAAGTGGTAGGGGAGAGATGAGCCTGCAGAACTAAATGAATAGGTCACACAGGAAGAGTCGAGTGGAAGTGGTTATTGGAGGCCCGTGGTGAGTTCCTGGTGGGGTGGTTCATGCTTCTATGTAAACTACTTTTATGCGTGCTTGAAAATTTCCATTAACATCTTGAATAAACAAAACAAACCAAAAAAACTCCTGCTGCTTTCTCCATCATTGTTAAATCTATCAGTAACCAACTGATTACCAGAACAGAATAAATGTTCAAGTCTTTTGCTTTGGGAAAACAGATATAAATCAAACTCTGAAATTAATTTTTCTCTCTTCTCCATCCTTACAGAGTTCAGAGTCACTTTTTTTTTTTTAATTTCAGCAACAAGTTTCCAGAATTCCAAGAAGCAGAGCGTACAGGCAGGCATCCTCCAGCAAATACAGGAACGCACCAGACTTCTTCTAGGGCCATGTGTAAAAACCATCTAGGCAAGACAGATGCCCTGGAAGCCAGGAAGTGGGGACTTTCAAGCAGTTAATGAAAACAGCCTTCAGGACCTATTTATATGTAAAAGAAAGAAAAAGAAGAAAGAAGTACCTCAGGCCACCTTTCACCTTAGTGTGGAAACCCTGGTGATCCCCTCCAAGCGCAGACCCTCTCTGTGTGCAGATTACTATGGACAGAAAAGCCTGGAATACAGTCTTGCCAACAGTCTGCTGACACATTAATCACCAGACGTCCTAGGCTATCCTGTCCACAGGCTTGAGTCAAGCCTGGCAGGACCAGACAAGACAAGCCTTGCTTAAATAAAGACTGAAAAAGTCCAATGGCATCGTGCTGCCCAGGACAACTTTGTCAGACGAGCAAGCTGTGGTGCTAAAGACTAAATGAGCCACCTGGGCCTTACCCCACGTGGAAACAAAGGGTCACAGCCTGGGAGTCTGACTCTCAGGCCTGTGAGCTCTCAGACTGCTCAGACACAGCATGAAGTATCTGCCCCAGGAGCTGGCGGTAGTGCGGGCGAGCCTTCCACTTCCAGTCTCTGAGTCTGTTATTATGACTATGTTGACCTTCATCTACAGTACAGTGGACTTTTGGGAGTGTACAGTGCTGGGTTATAGTCAATGCATAGATTCATACACCTGGCACCATAATCATAGAACAGTCCACGCCCCAGATAATTCCCTCATGCCGCCCACCCCCCATACACGTCAACACACCCGACTCCAGAACCATGGTTTTTCTTTTTAAGACTTTTGATGGAGTTTGTCCAAGACTTCACTAGCCTTCCAGTGATTTTAAAGTGTTCCTTATCTTTCCAGAATACTCATATCAAGTATGAACGAGGCTGATGCACGTGTCCCTCACCTTTATAGCACAGGAACTGCTATTATCAGATCCCTCATATCATCCCACCAAAAAGGGACCCTGCTTCATTTTTCTAAATTGGTGGCCACAGAGAAGAAAGGACTATGATAAGAGTCTTAACGTTAAGACTTAAACAGAGTTATGAGAATGCTGGGAGCCCCAAACCTAAAATAACAGGAGTCGATAGATTTGGGAAATACACACACACATCTTCTTCCCAGCCCAGTGTGGCCACCCACTGAAGTATGGTAAAACCACAAAAGTCGATATCTGTAGGGTAAATGTAAGAGTGATCAGGATTTTCCGCCCTACTGCCATTAGCATTAATGACAGACCCCTGAGTCCTACACGCATGCCTGATGGCGGCACCTGAAGCAGGGTGCATGAGTGGGCGCACCTGAGACTGAGGATTTAAAGAGCAGCAAAGCAGCAGCAGCAGCAGCGGTGAACAGTGAACAGTAGCGTGTGGCGGCAGAGGACCTTGTGGTGCGGTGCAACAGAGAGACCACAAGAGAACGCCAGAGAGCCCAGAAAGAGTGAAGATTCGCCGGGGATTGGGAGGCCTGCCAGCCTCCCGGCCTCCCTGTCTGCACTGTACCTGGTTGCCTCTCTACTAAAGATCATTAAAATCCAGAAAAAACTACCGAGGGTTCCAGGACTCCTTTACTTGTCTGCCCAGATCATGGAGAACCTGCCCGGTGCCTTGCTGGCATGACAGTGTCACAGCAGCTATAGTTCTACAGTTTGTACAATTGGTAGCAAACTGAAGTGAGATTTGATGTTTCCAATACTGGCCTGAATTCCCAGCTCACCAGATTAGAAAGGGTCGGGAAGTATAAAAAGAGTTGATAGCATGGTATGTGTGTCTCTATGCCAGCATTTCCTCCTTCCTGTTCAATTTTTGTTTTTCACAGAAAATAAGCAAGAGAAGCAGGAATAACAACTGCTTTTTAGAGATGATGGGTCTGCAATCTGTAAGCTCACTAGCATATCCCCAAACCACGCTGCATTGGAGCTCAGATCCCCCAACTCCAAACTCACCACAATGCCCAAGGACTAGAGAGACCTTGTCAAGGGAAAGTCTCTTTAAATGTTTCCTTCCTCCCTGTGGCATTTCCATGTGTTTTTAGAACACAGAAAAATGAACTCCACAAACAAATTTCTCTCGATTCATTCTTCTATTCATTGCGTCTTGCTGCATGAGCAATACTGAGGTTCAGATTGGGCTGTTTCTCCAACGCCATGGAGATAACAGAAGCAGATTGTCAAGTGAGCCTTGAAGATAAAGCACTAAGTCAATTATATGCATATTACTCCTTGGCAATTGAAATAAGCCTAATCTGCCCTGGAGATGCCCAGGCCTCTGCAGTCATTGATCTCTGCTCTTCCTTCCCTTTTTTAATCAGCTCTGCAAAGCTGCTACAAAATGAATGCTGGGGAGCACTCACCTGTGCATAATCTCTGTGGCTACAACTGCAGGAAAAAGTGATTTTTCCCTCTCAAAAATAGCAAGCAGAAACAGCTGATTCAATTCATCAGGATTGAATTTATAATTAAAGGGGGAGGAGGGGAAGATTGAGCGAGTAATTCAAAGGTTTCGTAACAATCAAGGGCATAAGAGTCCATTTCTCTTTCCCTTGTGTCAGACATGAATTCCACCACCAAGAAGCAGGATGTCAGCACCCCTTGAGCCAGCGCCGATCAGCAATTTTTCTCCTGAAGTCTTGTTTACTGTGTTCCACATTTTGTAGAGTCACGGAGAGCTGAGACTCTGGGCTGTTTTTCCTAGATTTTAAATATAAAACCAACCAGCTCATCTTTCACTTGGTCTTCACGGCTGTGAATGCACGGGGCGCTTCCTTCGTGGGTCCATCTACATTCAGTGTTAAGGGCGGGCTTTTTCTGCTTTGGCTCCCAGTTCCCAGGAAGGTGTTTAGGAGAGAGTGGTTGGTAATAAAGGGGGATGAGTGTGGTTCAATAGAAGAACTACTTGCTGAATAGTTGAAAGTAAAGGAACTGTACAGACACAAGAAAAAATATTAACGCGCATGACAGATCATGTAAATCTACTGATGGATTTCTCAAAGGGCTAAGAAGGGAGAGAAATGGGTCAGAAGAAGAAAATATAACACCTGTGGACAATTTCGAAATCACATACACAATAGAAACATAGACATATAGATAAAACTGATTTTTAAGTAGGTTTTTGCTTTTCACAACTTGACATATCAACAGGCATTCATAACACAGGCATTTCTGGGCATGAATTTCTCACAAAACACTTTGATGGTCTTTTCTGAGACCTGGTCACAGTCTTTAGCTCCACAAAACAACACAGAGAAAGAAACACTCTGAAATGACCCTGGACTGACACTGTAACTGGTGGCTGAAGCCAAAGACTGTTACATGTGGTGCCCCCTGGAGGGGGTTGCTGGTGAGGATTAAAAGTGAAAACGCAAAGTATTAGTGGGAGTGGAGACTCAGATAAGAAATAAAAGGGACTGCAGAAGGAGCCCCCAGGATTCAGTGTTTGGGATTGAACATTTGAGCACTCAGTGTTCAGGATTCTGTTTGGGGAATTTCAGAGTTTTGGGACCTTCAGCGATTCTGGGATTAGCGATTTCTGTCCCCACCGTGCTAATCTTCCAGAAGGCTGTTGTAGGCCTCTGAAGGACGTGAGAGTTTTCCAGCAGCCAACCTCAGAGAGAAAAAGTGGAGGCTTTGCAAGTAGCCAAGCAATTGAAACTGCTCAGTTTTGCTGCGGTTACAGCCAGGCAGGGAAGGCGAAGACCCAGAGCAGGATGCCTTACTGAGCTGCGTGACTGTGGCCATTTGTCTGGTTGTTCGGCCACTGCAGCCACTGTTTTGAGTGTCGCTTGTCTGGTGCTGTGCTGGGGCATCTCAGCAGCTCCAGTGAGCATCGCCTGTCATGTCTCCCGGACTATAGCCTGGCTGCCGCGTGCTCCATGTCCGCAGTGGAGGGAAGACACCATCTTTGGAGTGTTTGTGTTTAGGACTTGAAAACGCTGGACTGTGCTTCAGGTGAGGTCAATGGCCATTCTTGGCCTCAGTAATGCTTTGTTTTACCCTGGTTTTCTAAATAAATCCCATTATTGTTGTTCTCTGAACCTGAGGAGTCTTGCAATTGTGCACGTGGGTGAAGAACTCAGACGGTGACCAGTAAACTATTTGGGCAATGTCCTTGGCCAGTTTTGGCGCCCCCTTGCTGCCCTAGATCAACACCTGTCGTGAGCCTCTGTAAAACTGGCTTGTTAATAGTTGAATGACTTACCGCCCATGCCATCCTGTGGTTTGCTGATGATACTGTAGGGGAGCAAAAGTCTATCACCCCAAATTTGTCTTTTTTGCAAAAGGTTAATTTCATGGGGGGGGGGGACAGTTCTGAAGGCCGAGTGGAGATTAATTTTGAAAAAGGCATTTACAGGTAAACTCTCTGTAAGGGCCTTCCATCACTGAACTGAGAAATTCTCGTCTCTTGGACCTCTTTTCAACGGAGAAGGCAGAACTTAAATCTACATACCCTTGCTTATGCGACCTTCCTTGGCAAACTCCCTAACTGGCCTTCCCTTTCTTTCACCTGAAATTTTCCTTGTCTGAAGCCTTGTGTCATTCAGTCATGCTGGTTCTCTCCCATATATACAGGGTATACATGCTATTATTGAACTACTTTTTCACTTTCTTATTTTATCCAATCTGATACCTGATATTCGGTAGCCTAGAAGAACTAAAAAGAAAACCAATAAGATACAGATATCCTGCAATACCTTTAAGCCTGGTCTACTACCTAATGGTCATGCTCTTCCCAGCATGCTGGTCGCTGGTGCAGGAAGCCAGAGAGGGCATGGAGGGTGGGGAGTGAAGAACGTCCCCTGAGCTGGGGGCCCCAGCCTGGGGTCTGAAGAGTAGCGGCCTTTGCTGCCGCCTGAGATGCAGGGCGGTTCGCTTGTTGATGCTCCTTTGGCCACTTGTATGTTTTCTTTGTTTAAACAGAAGTTCCTAGGGCAGTGCTGTGATTTTCAGGGATTCTGGAAATTTGCTTTTTGGTTCCTCACAGCTGTTCACTTATCTATGAATATCTTTTAGGGGGACTGGGTCCTCTCTCCACCAGCCCTTTCTCTCCCGGTGATTTACGCGTGTACAGCCATCTTGGCGGCTTGTGTTTCTTGATTCAGAGCTCTTGCCCACTGTCTGACCTGCATCCCCAGTTGCTGCCTCCTGGTCCTTACATCTCTATAAACCCAAGGAGGTGTTTAGAAGGCTGATTATAAGAGAGTGGTGGGCCTTATTTGAGGCACAAATTGGACTCTGTGTTCTAGTGATCCCATCCAAGGAGACAGAACAACTCAACTTGCTCTGATACCTCCAGGTTTTTTGTTGTTTTTCAAAGATTTATTTACTTATGCACACAAGCTGGGGTGCAGGCCACAGGTGTGGGGCTGTGAGAGGGTTCACCAGAGACAGAGCAGGCAGCAGAACAGGCAGATCAACCAAAATACACTGCTGAGGGGAGCAGCGGGCGAGGCAGGAGAGGTCTGCCGCGCCAAGTGGAAATCTCCCCAGCCGGGCATCAAACTTGCGCTGCAGCTGCCAACAGCTCCACTGCACTGCGCTTAACCCGTTGTGCCACCAGGGAGGCCCCCTACCTCTAGGTTTTGTAAATACCTCATACCCTTCAGACTGGCATCCACTCACACATTCCTCATACAGCTTGTGGAATCTTGTGACCTCTTTTGTGCTCCCCAATGTTTGCAACATTCCTGGTATGTTTGCCTTGTGTTGAGTTTAATGGTTAAGTCCAGTCTACCAAAGATGGCCTGTGTGTTGCCTCTTTACCAATGGTGTGGGCACATATAGATCTTGCCCCCAGAATATCATATTCCTGAGGTGTGAGTGGATGGGGATAGTGGTGGGACATGTAAATCAGAGCATGAAACAGTGATTTGAATATGTTCAGAAGACAGCAGAAGTGTGGCGTTAGATTGAGGCTTTAGAAGAGAAAGGAAATGTCAGCAAATTACCCAGGGCTGGGGGGATGCGCAAGTTGGGGTGGGGGGGAATGTGGGATGTGGGATGTAGCATGTGGGATGCACAGAGGTCCTGCATATCTGGAGTTGTGCTGAGAGGCTAGAGCCCATAGAACATGAGACGCTTGAGGAGAGAGGGGATGTCTGTGGCAGGTGCGTGGGAGCTCAATGTGTGCGTTTTTTCCACATATTATCAAGCAATTCTCTGACACCAGCTGTGTGTCCACAGTTCAACTCAGTTCTGACACCCTGAGATTCTACAGGTTAAGGGCTCAGTCCCACAAGTCTACATCCCCTTCGGGCACCAACTGCAAGTTCAGCTTGTCACCTGTGCTTCTGACCATCGGGCTATTGGTGGGAGGGTCCCACACCCTCTTCTTGGTTTAATTGATTTTCTAGAGCCACTCACAGAACTCAGGAAACACTGAAATACTATATTACTAGTAGAAGGATATACTGCAGGCACTGTCACGTGAAAGAGACCTATGGAGCAAGGTGTGTGGGAGGAGCACAGAGCTGCGGTGTGCCCCCCAAGCCTGTCACTGCACCCAGATCCTCAGCAACTCAGCAGCTTTTTGAATATCATCTTTTGGGGATTATTTTTTTAAAGACCTATTTTTATTTATTTATGTATACAAGAACTGGGGTGTAGGTCAGAGGTACGGGGGATAAGAGGATTCACCAGAGACAGAGTGGGGAGCAGAACAAGCAGATCAACTGAAATACACTGCTGAGGGGAGCAGCAGGTGACACAGGAGAGGTCTGCTGTGCCATGTGGGAAGCACCCTGACTGGGAATCCAACTCTTGCTGCAGTGGCTGGCGTTAGCTTGATAGCGCTGAGACTTAACACCTGTGCCACCAGGGAGTCCCTTTTGGGGGTTCTTATGGAGGCTTTATTACCTAGAAAAAAAGTGATTGAATCTTTAGTCACTGGTGGTTGTACTATTTTCAATCCTTCTATATCCCTGGAGGTCATGGGTGAACTGAAAGGTCCAAACTTCTAATCACATGGTTGGTTTCCCTGGCAACCTACCCCCATTCTGTGGTTATCTGGAGTCTCACCAAGAGTCACTGCATTAACATAATCTCAGGTGTAGTTGCCTTTGGCAAAAGATTGATTTTATGGGAGGTACTTTGAAGACTGGGTAGAGACAGCTTTTGAAACAGACATTTAATATATTATGAGTTATCTTAGATGTGTTTGAAGCCTTGTAGCCAGTTACTCAGGTCTATTGGCATTCTCCCCCGTAAACCAGAGGTATATATGCTACTTTTAATGTTCTTTTTTTCCCTCTTATCAATCTGCCTGATGCTTGTTTGATTATTTATCAACCCAAAAGGACTAAGAGGGTTCCAGGATGATTTTCTTTCCACCTTGACCACACAAAATAGTTTACTTGTTAATCTGATTTAGTAACCTTCTCTTTACTGTTTCTGTCTGATGACACATCAGATCTGAAGTACAAGATCACCGAGACATGCTTCTGTGTTTTGTTTTATTTTTTTAAAAAGTGATTTATTTATTTATGCATACAAGCTGGGGTGTAGGCCAGAGGTGGGAGGGTTGAGAGGATTCACCAGAGATGGAGTGGGGAGCAGAACAGGCAGATTGACTGAAATACACTGCTGAGGGGAGCAGTTGGTGAGACAGGAGAGGTCTGCTGTGCCATGTGGGAATCTCCCTGGCCAGGGATCGAACTCATGCTACAGTGGCTCTGGATAGCTTCATAGTACTGTGACTTAACCTGTTGCACCACCAGGGAGGCCCAAGCTTCTTTGTTTTCTTCTGAGAGTCTTAGATATCAATTTTAAGTGTGTAAGTCACCTTGAGTTAAGTTTATTTTGTGCTTAGTTGGAGCCAGAGGTCCAATTTCTCCCCTGTATCCTATAGTTCCAGTGCTGGAACAGGATAAGCTGTTGTTCCAGTGCTATTAGCTGAGCAAATTATTGTGAAACCAATGTATCCTTGAAAAAGGATACATTCAAAAAGAGAAATAAATGTAAAATTAAATCTCTTGGGAACCCCTATCTTTGTATATTTGACAAAACCAACACAAAGTTAGGTAGTCGGAAGTCTGTAGTTGAGACCTGCACTGGCATCGTTAAGAGGGAGAACCAAGGCATTGAAATGGGCAGTTGGGAGGCCCAAGGACCAAAACAAGTTGGTGTGAAAGCAGCAGGTGATGTGACCCAGGAGAAAACACAAAATGCACATAAAGGGTTAAGACCAGAGTCTGGCTTGAGTAAACATTTAGTGAATGTTAATGTTTTTTACGTAGGTAATTTTTCAATTTAACAAATGAGAAATATTTGTATTTAGGAAATATCTCAGCTAAAGAAGGACAGAGCAGCCATTACACACAGTCAAGTTTGATTCCTCAGCTTCCACCTCAGTTCTTGCTGTTTCCCATCAGTGCCCAGTGTCCAGTTAGTTATGCTGCTTCTGGAGAAACCACCAGCTCTCAGGTAAATAAGAAAACTTCTTGTACATATTTTTTCTGCTCATAATTATTCTCATTGGGAACATAAGAGCTGGAAAATTCCCCTTCCTTTTCTCTTTCTCCTTTCTTTTCATATAAATAACTATTAACAATTTATCATGTTTTTAAAAATCTGAAATAAGAAAAGTTTTTCTTGGCTTGATATTGCAGAGTTGAGAACGAAATATTTTAGGACCTCTGAGGAATTGAGTTTCAGTACTGGGTGTCAGTAATATTGATTCTCAGTCTCTATTTCTCATACAATTTGCACAGGAATGGCAAATACATATTAGGAAATGCAAATGGAAAACCTGTGTATATTTTCTGAAATTAAACTTCACAATGTAGAGGTAAGCCAGAAATTAGAAGCTGACTGCAGTTAGTTTAAAAAAAAAGTTATTCTCAGGCCTCCCTGGTGGCACAACAGGTTAGGCACAGCACTGTGGAGCTGTCGGCAGCTGCCCCACGAGTTTGATGCCCGGCTGGGGAGATTCCCACATGGTAGGGCAGACCTCTCCTGCCTCGCCTGCTGCTCCCCTCAGCAGTGTATTTCGGTCGATCTGCCTGTTCTGCTCCCCACTCTGTCTCTGTTGATCCCTCTCACCGCCTCACACCTATGGCCTGCACCCCAGCTTGTATGCAAAAATAAAATAAATCTTTAAAAAAATTCTCTCTTCACAAAGCTACCAAACAATAATGCCCTTGGAATACTCTGATAATGTGGTTACTGACCACAGTCCTCCTGACCAAGCTGCAGTGCTGAAACAATTGGGCAATACTGGTTCTGCCTGCCAAATTCAAAACTGATGGGGCAACTGATTTCCAGAGAACTTATTTCAAATAAGGAAAAGAGAAAGCAAACAGATATGAGCTACTTCTTGTCTGAAAGCAATTTTTGAGGTGTGCTCCACAGCCCATTATCTTCCACAGTGTAATTTAAATTGATGCTCAGGAAGATAACTGTCTTTTGTTCCAGGTGGCATATTCAACACTGTGTATGGAAATATCTTTAGCTCTACAACCAAATTTATAACTGCAAATTCCACTTTCTACACTATGAGCATTTTGTTAATCTTTCTGCCATTACTTAGCAAGAATTCTCCTTTCAGCAGTTTCCAATAATGCATTCCATATTACCTTGAAGTCCTCATCAGCTAAGTTCTTAAAATCCAGATTTCTTCTAACAATCTTTTAAGACAATTCTGTGAATAGAGTGAGAGAAGGACTTGGAAAATATGGGGTCCAGAAGAGGTTGTCCCTTGAATGCTTATTGATAAGTAAAATATGGAAACAACTAAAGACATGGGTCCTAAAGAATGAAAACTGTTTTGCTGACTTGGAAGAAAACCAAAAAAGGATGGGAACATTTATTGAAGAAATTTTAGTCACTATAGCGATAAAAGATGGCAATCTTAAAATAAAAACCTTAGTAGGTCATGTAACTTCTCATTTGCTATATGACTACCTCCTAGTAGTTGGGAAACACTAACATAAATAATCACAAATAGTAAAGGGTCAAGAGTCTACACAAAGTTTCTTAAAAAGTACAGAGAAAATGAAAAGTAAAAAGTTTGAGAAGAATCCCAACCCCAATTAAAAAATTTTAAATAGAAATTGACACATATGATCCCACTCAGTAACTGATCCCACTCACAAGTGAAGAAAAAGGAAAACTTTTCTTAGAGAAGTCATAGAAATCATATGTGACTGAAAAGATGGTCACATGCTGAGGATGGAAATGAAAATAAAGAGGTAAAATGATAAAGACAAATAGTGATAGCTATAGAAGACTGTAACAAAGATCCAACATATTGCTAAGTGGAGTCACTAAAATTAAAACAAAATAATGGATAGAACTAACTCATAACTACAATTCAACAAAAAGTTTTGAATAAAAAAATGTAACAATGAATATTGAAATGGCTCAGTACACTTAGGAAATATGGCAAATAAAATCAAGTTCAGAGCTGCTCAAAGTAAAAATAACATAACTAAAAATAAAGAAAATGAAAGATGAAGATGATAAAAATATCAGCATATAGATATTAAGTAAGAAACAAAAAATAATTTAAAGATGATAACAGTCTCAATACCAAAAAAAGAAAATTAGTATAAATATAACCAGAGTGGTGTTGAAAAATTATAAAACATTCTATATGCAAAAAGAAATATAAAAACAATATAAATGGACAATGGTCAGAGAAAAGAGAGAATTTAATAGAGTAAGTTTAATATAATACATATAACAAGAGATAAAATAATATTTATATCAAGACTAAATATATCACTTGGTCAATACATGTAATTTGACATATCACCTCTAAGTAAAAAAAAAGATTTTTCATATTGGTCACAAAGTGAAACAAACATCTATACTGTACATAAAAGATAGGAGGAGGAGGAGGAGGAAGAGGAAGAAGAAGAAGAGGAGGAAGAGGAAGTGGAAGAGGAAGAGGAAGAAGAAGAAGAAGAAGAAGAGGAAGAGGAGGAAAGGAAGAAGAAGATAATACAAGTTCTAAAAAAGAAAAGGAAGGGTAAAAGTGTACAGCAGATGGAAAGCAGGGGTTACAATCAACATGTAAGAAAAGACACAATTCAGGTAAAAAAAATTATTAAACTAGATAGAGACTCTTTAAATGCAAATGACAGCTTTATCAACAGATATGTAACAGCTATAAATACCTATATTCAAATAACAGCAACAATCTGCACCATGTAGAAACTTTAGGAAATTTGAAAAGTATATAGAAACACATTCATAATTAGTATTTTTTTTACCCACCACTGTTACTTTAAGATTAAGTGAATAAAATATTCATATAAGCAAATACTTTTTAAGTAGATGACCAAGCTACATGATTAATATTGTAGATCTTATAAATATGAGCTTTGAAGTCAAAGTAATAGAGTAACATGGGACATTCATAAGTGTTAGCTATTGTTGGTATAAAAAAACCTCAGTAAATTCCGTAAAGTAAATCTAGTGAAAAAAAATTACCACTTTGTATTAATAGTAGAAATAAATATTAAATTTCTGCCTGGATAATTAAAAATCTCTACTAAACAACTCCAGATCAAGAACATTGACAATAAAATATACGCATAAGAATTTACAGGATACATTTAATGCAGCGGTAAGTTTTTAGAAAATGTGGCCTCTAGGCAAAAAAAAAATTGATAATAAAATATAAACATACAAATTTACGGTTCAGAAAGTCTGGGCATGGTTGGTTGTCTTCTCTGCTCAGCGTCTCACCAGCCTGCCATTCAGGTGTCAGAGGGGGATGGTTTCCTCAGAGGTTACTGGTAAGAAATGAGCTTCCCCCCTCCTCAGATTGTTGGCAGAATTCATTTCCAGTATCTCCAAGGGTGAAATTTCAGTTCCTTGCTGAGGCTGCTCTGTCCCCGGAAGCCCAGAAGTTCCTTGTCATGTGGGCTCCTCAGACCTGGCCACCTGCTTCGTGTGTGCTTCTTCAAAGCTAGCAATGGAGAGTGTTAGGTGAGAGTTTATGTCACCGCTCTTGTGAATCATATAGCGTAATGCAGTCACAGGCGTGACATCCCATCATTCTTTTTAAAAATGTATTATTAATTAATTAATTAATTAATTTTTAATTATAGGAATATTAGGATACTCCCATCAGGTATTACCAACATAGTGTACCCACCACCAAAATCACCCATAGTTACTATGGTAGTCTATTGTGCTTCCTTTCGTCTTGTTCTTACCCTTTTCCCACCTCCTTCCCCCTCTGGATGCTTCAGTTCTATAGTCAGTTTTCAAGGGATAGGTTTTAAACCTGTCTTTTTCTGACTCTTAGTTTGGTTTCTCTACATTCCACACAGTAGTGATATCATCTGGTATTTATCTTTCTCCTTTTGACGTATCTCAATACTATCCCTTCCAGCTCCATCAACGTTGCCAGAAATGGCATGGGTTTATCTTTTTTGATCACCGAGTAATATTCCATTATGTATATGTATTGCATCTTCTTGATCCACTCATCTGTTTTGGGGCATTTTGGATGTTTCCATAATTTGGCTATTGTGAATAGCATAGCAATCCTTTTAAATTAGTGTTTTTTTTAATTTCTCGGTTAGATTCCTAGCAGTGGAGTTACTGGGTTGTATGGCAGTTCTGTTTATATTCTTTCTGCTAGTTAGAAGCAAACTCCTTTCTACATTCAAGAGGAAAGATCATATCAAGATGGGAAAACCAGAGTGTGAGGTTCTTCTTAGGGTCTGTCCACCAGAATGTGGTCTTTCAAATCACTGGGAGCAATGTATGTTTAATAAAAGGTATAGTTAACACTGACTACCTATTTGGAGATAATAACTGTGTATTTCTAGATAACATTATGCATCAAAGTAATATCCAAATCTAAAAGTGAAACCATTCAACTACCAGAAAAAAGCATGTATACACATCTCTGTGGTTGTAACTTTTTAAATATAACTCAGATTTAAAAAAATTGGTAATTTCACATTTAAAATGTTTGGCAAAAATATAAGTAAAGTCAAGAGACAATCTTGAAACAACTGTTTGCAATTCATCGTAGAAAAGGGGACTCATTTTCTTAATATAGACACAACCCTGGAAAACTAAAAAAGGACAAATTAACAGCACACCCTATAGGTAAAGCATATGAATGTGCAAGGTTACTCATAGTAAAAGAAATGCACATTACAACTGCACTGAGATACCCAATTTCTGCACCAAATGGAAGGGGATTGGACCAACAGCCTAAAAACTTCAGATGCATTTGCCTTTCTATCCAGCTACCACCCTTTTGAGAAACTCACTTCAAGATTCACATAAACAAATACCAAACCACATATTCCCATGGCTATTCACTATAGCATTAAGTCTAAAATAACCAGAAAGACCAATAATGTGGTTGAATAAACTATGACAACAAATTGGTTAAATAAAATAAAAAAGAATTGACATAGATTTGAAATGCTCTTCAGATTATATTAAGTACAACAGCAAGGTATTGATAGTGTAGAATGTGCTTTTTTTTAAATGTTCAGAAAAGGACCTTTGCAGACCATTTTTGCAGAACCTACCCATTACATAAAAATTTTGTTTATATTAGATTGAGTCTCTCTGGAAGCAGAGGTTGTCCTGTTCATTTTGTTTTTGTTTGATTTTATTTTGCCCCCAGGGCCTGGGACACTTTGGGTGCTCTAAATAGTTATAAACCGGCTCCTCCTTTCTTCTCTCTACTTCCAGGGGTTTCACATAGACTCTTTGGGGGGCAGCCTCTGAATAATTCTAGTAGTAGAATCATGGTCCACACCTCCTGTTTCCTACTCCAAGCATCTTCACTGACTGACTTCTGGGTTTACAGCTTCCAGACGGGTCGAAGAACTCCACATCTTCCTTGGTTGCTTGGCAACACCATCCAGTGATTAGCTTTCTTGCCCCTTGTGAATTACCTATCACTGCTCTAATTAATGCCTCAAACAAACAGCCCAGGAACTCTGGAGGAACATCCAATCCTTTCTACTTACCCCTGGAAAGGAATTCCTCCTGCCCTTGAAGACGTGTAACTGTGACCAGTATTTTTATTACGGAGCCGACATGCATTAAGTCACAGGGCACAGGAAGAAATGCTTCTTCAGCTTATCCCTAACCTTCCAGATTTCATTTTCTCTGTTTTTGCAAAAGATTAAATATAATTAAAAATGAACGCACTAAAAACCTGATATTCCATCTGGGCCAAGGCATCAGTCTATTTTCAGGCCTGTGTCTTTAAGAAAACTGTTGTGATATGAAAAAGTACTCAACCTGCTGATCTGTTCGTATCAAACCAATTTTCGTTCTTTTTCACACCTTAATGTACTAAGGGTGTGTGTGTTTCTTTTTACATCTTTTCTTTTCATTATATATTTGCCTAACCAATGATAAGAAAATAAAACATCTGCTTATTATTGCAAAAAAGAATTATTACTAAGATAAATCAGAAACAAATGAAAATTGTTCCTCATAATGGATGAGAATGAGGGTAAGTTTATAAGAAGACTTCTCTGAGTCTACCTTTCCCTGTCTTTAGATTTACACTTATTTTTAAACGCTTCAGGAAAAATATTGAAATGGATTGAGGAGAAATGAATGATAGGTGATAAATACAAAAATGGAGTATATATACTAGAGAGATGAAAAATGGATGTATAATAAAAGACCAGACGAGAAAGAGATGATTTATAAACTCAATGTGGCAAAATTCCAATTATTCACTAGAATAAGGCAATACTTGCCATGGAAAGATGATAAAACTGTGCACATAAGAGGAACCTCAAGTGTTATAATTTGCAAAGTCACATTTATTGAGAGAGATTCCGGCTTTCTATGATGGAAATAAGGTATTCCAACATACTTTTTTATTTTAAAAAAACTGGAAAAAACTGTTAGAATAACAACTACCACAGAATGACTTCCTAGCTGAGGAGCGGGCTCAGTACCAGGAGAGGAGACCTAGGTTCCCAAGGGCAAAAAGGAAGCTTTCAGGGAGAGGTCACACAGTTGAAGAGTCTGCAGGAATCCCAGGGGTACTCAGGAGGGGCGAGTTGCTGTCTGTGGTACTGAACATGGGATGTCGTGGAGTTGTGAAAAGAGTGGTGTGCTGGGGGCTAACATCAGACACGAGGGCTTAAGATTGAACACTTTTATCAATGAAGAAGACAATCGATGAGCATGAAGTGGGAAGAATGTCATCAAATTTCTTTCTGGAGAGACTCATTGGCCGCAGAAGATACCTGGCAGGAGACCACCCAAGTGGTGCTGGTCCAGGTGGCACCCTCTACGTCCACCCTGAGGGCAGCCTCAGTGTCCCTTGGGTACTGGGCACTACCCAATATAGGTTTCTGATTAAATTACTAGAAATATAGATATGTTTTTTTTGAAACAGGAAATGGGGAAAAGGGTGCTCTGAGGATAAAAAAATACACAATTAAAGGGCAGGAGGTGGGGAGAATAGGGCCGAGAGAAAGGGTCTGTGGGAGAGGAACATTGGTGGGAACTTGGAATTGCTGTGGGGGGGGGTGAGGGACTGGTATGTGGGTGTGCTAAGGTTTAAATGTGTGTGAATTCAAGCGATTACCTGTGTAGATAATATAACATAGGTAGTTCATGGCCCCCAGTTTCGCCCACCCTCTTACCTTAGCACTGAACCTAACTGTGGGCTTCAGAAGACCCGATAAGAAAAGGCTGTGCATTTGGCTCATTTGAGGTACTTTGTGAACTGTACAGGTGTCTAGTACTCATCTCCAGACAAACGACAGCAGAATATTCTGGGTGGCGCGTGAGCCCAGCAGCCCAGGTGATCACGGCACGTCGCCAAGAGTAAACATGGGGATATTAATAAGTAAAGTGCTTTTTCTATGTAATGTGTACTCATGTGATAATTCCATTAATTATTGTAATAGGATTTAGAGCCTTCATTGAGAGTCATTCTGGGTAATTTTGAATTTGTTTTTTATTTATACATTTGTGATATAAGAACTAGCTCCCTGACACCAACACTGAGGCCTGAATGTCACTGCAACTAGCTATTGTCCACTCCAGGACTGTCCCATGCTCACCCCTAGTCGCCACCACACGATCTGTTAGCCGTGAGATCACAGACACACGGTACAAACGCCAACCTGCCAGTCCAACAACAGTTCAGTCGCTTAGTTTAGTCGATTAGGCCACAACCAATGGCCACTCTGCTCCACTGGCTGTTTCCTGATTCCTAGTATTTTAAGTGCTTTTAAAATTATTTACAAGGACAGCGGATTACTCCAGGAACCCCACTTTCTCTCGGTGAGGAGAAACTGAGCAATGCATTGCGCAGTCAGGATAGGTGCCGTTCCGGTTTTGGCCTCTAGGGGGATCCCACGTCTCTCCACTGCCCCTTCTCCAGCAGCCAAAGAAGAGAATGAAAGGAATGTGTAGTGTTCCAGGAGGTCTAGCACTGCTGGGTCCACCTTATCTGAAGTTGCACCTTTCAGTACTCTTCACTCCCTCCATTTCCTGAAGCCCCAGAAAGCCCCTTCTCTTTGGACCTTTTCTGTCGCTTGCAGGGCACTCTCTGAAGTCCCTCGTAGCACAGTGAAGGAGCATATATGCTCTCTGGCCACTCTTGTCCCTTTTGCTGCTCGCAGGGAGATGTCCTCTCACTGGGCCTGCAAGATAGTATACAGGATGCACAGTGAAATTTGAATGATATGAAAAGCAATCATTTTGTGATATGTGTTTCCTAAATATTGTGTGGGACATACCACCTCTGGGTACCCACAAAAAGCTGGGCTCTTCCACCGTTTTTTCCCAGCACCCTAGAATACTGAACTGGGCTTGGCGTCAGACCTTGTCTAGATGGCCTGCCTCTTTCAGGCAAGTCCATACCAGAATTTTCTTGGACCCCCAACTTGACACCTGGTGAAGTTCTCCAATTAAACTTCAACCTCAACACTCTCTGGGCTCATTTTGCACTTGGTTCTGTCCAATCCCACCTAGTGCAGGCAGAGTAAGTCCAGTGGCCCTTGAGGTGGTTAACACAAAATGCAGATCTAAGACTCATCTTCATCATGATGTAGAAGGACTGAGAATTAGGGTGTTTTTCTTAAGTGAGTGCCTGAAAAATATCAGGTTTATCTTAACAATTAAAAATATAGTAACATTCTGCATTCCTAAATCCTAAATAAAAATGCGCCCTACCTAAATTGTTTTCAGCTCTGACTGTAAGCGGTGGCATTCTGCTCGTGGCATTCAGAGTTCTATCTTTGAATACCATGGTAATCACTTGCTTCTCTTCAAGGCTGTCGTGTCTGGCATGGAATTTAAGAGTTTAAAATACCACCTCAGTAGGCTTACACCCAAAAGAGATGGCACGTTGAATGTGCAGTTAATGATTACACGTCGGGTATATTTCAATGTGAAAGCAAGGCAAGTAGTGAGTGACAGTAAAAAATAGCAAAAGTAGTAGGTAAATGAAAAATAAATACTCCCAACACAATGGCAGTGCCATTCAAGGTTACAGATAAGAAATTTGAGGCTCACTCACTTGTAGCCAAGTTGGGAAATTCAGCTCCACTTGGCTTGTTCAGAACAGATGCCCCAGACCAGATGAAGATTCTGAACTTTGAGGGGGTACAGGGACAAGCACTGGGGGAAGAAGCTCTGTTCCCTGGAATTTATATTCTGCACCAACCTCCTTATGCACATGGCACAGAATAGATACTCCATTAGTGTTTGTTGAATTCATCCATTGACTCAAAATTGCAGGAGAAAATGATCTATGCCTGGAAAATCCTCTGCAGTGTTGATTAGAAAGTCTCATAAATAGGTGAAGTTGACATCTTTCCTTTCTGAAGCTTTCTCCTATCCATCGACCTCCTGTATACTGAATAAAATATAATAATATGCCTCCAACATAAACACAGCCAGAAATCCATTCTGAGAAACTGCTGGTACTTTCAGTGTTTTTGCACAATCCTAACAAGCTCAAGGGTACACCCGCATTCTCCATGCATTTCAACCCTCACCCATAGAAAAATATACAAATATAAAGTGATTCTCTAATTTAGACAGAGCAAAATCTCATATTTAACAGGTCTATTTCTGATACTGCACACATAGCATCACTTCAGGTATAGCCAGTGATTAAATACAATCTTGGAAGTAATTTAGTCTAGCAATGTTGCAGGAAAGTGGCAGATGAAAAATAATGTGAGCAAGAGCAAAATAACACATCTAGAAAAAGAAAAAGAAACTTAAGCTATTTTCCTAAAATTCAGAGCTCTGCAGTTTCACCTGGGGCCCGAGGTTTGGATCTCAGTTTCACTATAGACCATTTATTGAAGACATTATTTAAATGTGCTGCTATGGCTGCCAGAAAGGCCAGCCAAATGATCTGATTCACCAGCAAGGACTGGAAACAGTTCAGAAAGTCTGGCCACACCTGTATCATGGTGCATCAGGCACCTGGGCTTGCAGTTACCTGAAGTTCTAGTTGAAGGACAAGAATGTTGGGACAAGACTAAAATCAGCTCAAATAAAGGAAGTTGCTTATCATGAATGTGATAAAAACACTTTTTAGAATGGAGATACTCAATCTTTTTTAGAATGGGTGATAAATAAGAAATGATAAGACTGAAACTTGTAAAAGAAAAGTCAACCATGTCTTTGGAAAATCTTATGTTTTTAGAAGTGCATTTTAGTATTAGTTTGCAAAACAAGACAAAAAATAGTAAATAAGTAGCAGTGTTGAAAATATGAATAGGTACTAAAAGACAAGATAAAGCCATCATTTACACTTTGAGTTAATTAAGAACAAATAATATTGGCAAGAATATTATTAACATTTTGCATGGGACATTTCAGCAAATTCTTCATCCCAGGAACAAGAAGTATATCCAGGGTCATATATAGGTTTTTCTTACACTGGTCAACAAATTTTTACAAAAGTCATGTTACTGAAATAAAATTAGTCATTTCCTATCAATTTTTATGTGTTCAACACAAATATGACAGTCATGTTCATGACAGTGATGTTTACATCATGAAATGCATGCCAATGGTAATAGGCCTATGGTTAATATCTGTAAAAAATCAAGTCATAGACTACTTCTTAGATTTCTTTGCTTGTCTCTTGTACAGCTGTTCAGGAATAGAATAGATGGCAGACGGTTTCCATTGTGCAAAAGCACAGCCTTAACACTCAGTTTCGAAGAGTCCAGAAATAGTCTCCACTCTTGTGGGTCAGCAGTGATTTCTAAGGCATTCATAAGGCCCTCAATATTGGAACATAATACCAGAGTATTTTCCTTTCTGAAGAAAGGCTCCAACTGCTGGTGGCGCTTTCGTTATCAAGTAATTGTGACATCTTCTAAAAGATTCTATTGTTGGAGTCATCCTAGCAATTCTGCCTTGTTCTTGTATAAGTCCAAATCATGAACCAGGTCATTCAGTTCTTCCTGTGTCAGTCTGTGTGGGGTTAATGATGCACCACAGTGAAACTCTGGATCACTGCATGCTGATGGAACAGGAGAAGAACAGGTCGGCTCACCCTTGATCTCATCAGATGAGTCAAGAGAATATTCTGCTGGAGGTTCTGGAATAAGAAGGCCCTCACCAGGTGGAACTGATATCAATGCAGATGGAATGTTTCGGTAGACTCTTCTCGACTTCTTTTGCTTCGTTATTCTGCCGGAAAGAGGAGGAACCAAGCAGAAGTCACAGTCTTTTATGTGGTTGCTTGGCTCTCTCCACACCATGGGGACTGCAAACGGCATTGATGGTCTTTTGCCATTTAACCACTGTGAAAGCTGTGTTGGACATGTAGCATAGCATATATGGGGGGCCCGAGGCTTGTCTTGGTCACCAACCTTGCATCCGAAGTAACAATGATGAGCCTTTTCACTTGAGAAGCGATATTTTTCTTCTGGTTGGCAAATGTCACTTCCCCACAAATACAGCAGAAATTGTCCATGCTATTAACACACTTTCGAGGCATTACTGTTCTGTATTGTGCCTAAATGGATAAAATAATAACAGTTCTATGGAACACTAGCTTCAACTGTCTCACACAAAGTCTGAAATATTCTCAATGCTCAACCTTTCTGACAGGGCTTTCTATAGTGCACTGCTGACGTCAGCTTCCTTCAGCAGCCGCCTGGCAGTAGTATTGCATTGCATCAGAAAATGATGCAGTCAATTCTGGATGAAGTGTGCATGATGGTATTGTGCAATGAGATGCAACATTACATCATTCTAGGCTGAGTCAGGATGTTGTCACAGTCCTACCAGATAAATTTACACAGCGAAACATACAAAATGAATTGTATGAAATAGCTTCAAAACGAGAGCTAATAAAAAATTTTCAGGGTTATATGCATGTTCAGCACACCAAAATACTACAGATTAGGGTCTTTGTAAGTCAGTAACGAACTCACAGTTAACCCGTGTTATCATTACCCAATTAAGGGATTTGGAGCTCCTTGGAAATGTGACTGACTCTAGGTTGGGGCAGAGAATCTGTAAGATGAGTCTGGAAAAAACAAATGATGAGTTTGTCAAACAAACACAGGAGACAACTGAATGAGCTCTCAGTGGTCATAACTGGAATAATTTGAGCAACAAAATAAGTGACATCATATTGGAGTATAATCGAGAGCATAAGATGAATATCCACAGCCCATTTATTAACAGTAAGTGATTGAAAACATAAGTAAGTTGGAAACAATAGACAAACCTCAGGCATAAGACTTCCAAATAACTTACACAGATGCTCTGCCCCTAAATGGGCAGAGTATTCCTCCCCAGTCCTTATGTGTGGGTTTCCTTCCCAAGTGACTTCCTTCTAAAGAGGCAGCACAAGATGGGGTGCAGGCAGAGTAATTTTACATGGAGAAACCTCACTGACATTGTCTCATCCAGGTGACCAAGGTAAATCTCAACAGTGATAAATCACAGCTACCAAGCACCCTTGCCAAAATGCGATGAGCATGACATCTGACCTGTGTGGTCTGCTCCCCAAGACCCCGTGAACTCAGTGTAACTATGAGAAAAATATCAGAAAAACCTCAAGGACGGACATTCTTCAAAATTCCTGCACTGCACTCCTCAAAGAATTCCAGATCACCAAAAACAAACCTGAGGGTCTGTCACCGCCAGAAGCACCTGACCACTAAGCGTTTGTGGGGTCCTAGAGGGGACTCGGGCAGAGAAAGAACAAAAGATCAAAACTAAGGAAATCCGAAGAAAGTAGGCACGCCAGTTAATTAAAAGAATGTCTTTTGGTGCTGTGAGAAGACCCAGACTTCTGTGGTGGGTATTCTTCAAATTACTTTTAAAATGAGAGAAAATATGGAAATGAACCCATAGGAGGAGTGGGCTGACGGGACGGGGACTGGACAGGACGGGGACGGGGGCGTAATGATCTGACGCACTTGAAAATTCGGGCCTTTGTGTCCTGTGATTCCTTCTGGAAGTAAAATTAGACGGGGTAATTGCTCTCGACACAGCCAGTGAATCAGCACCTTAGCCTCCCAGCAGCCAGCAACCAGGCAGATTTTTTATTTTTCTCCCTAGTAATCACATTTCACAAGAGAGTGAAGCACAGACCCAGCCGACGGGAAGCTCCACGCTGATGTGCTAGGAGCTGCCTCTCAGCGGGTCACTTGGAAACCAGGAAGCCAGGGCTGTGCCTGTTGCTGGCCTCTCAGCCCCGGAGTCTGGTTTTAGACAAAGTCCTGTAGACACGATCCCCAGAGCACCGACTACGCGCAACAGGGCTGAGGAAGAGGCTGCTGTTGGAAGGGAGGCCCCCAGCATTATCTTGGTTTGTTCTCAGAGCCGCAGCTAGTTTCTTGCACACAGTTCTCTGCTGCATTTGCAGCAGCTGGTCAGCAACTTGCAGTGAGCACAGACCCGCACCGGGCGCCGTGCCCACTGGTCGGACATAGGGGCGTCAAACGAAGCTCTCGCGTGCAAGCCATTACGGAGTCAAGTTATAAGAAAATCCTTCTAAGGCAAAGATTAAATCCGCCCAGGTACTGGGGGAGCCAGCAAGGGGTCTCTGAGTGGCCCCTGTGATGTCATCCTGAAGACACAGGGAAGGAGCTCCCCCCGGGGAGGGGGAGGCTGGGCCGCTGGGATGTGGGTTTGGGGGCTCTGACCTGCACGGGGTGCAGGGGATTGTGCCAAGAGGCCAACAGAGGAACGCTGGTTCTCACCAGAAGCAATTTTAGCAGAAGAATGACATAATCAGTTCTGTACTTTGGAACCACAGGCACAGTGAAAATGACAGAATGATTGAAGGAACAAAGGCAGCCATCTGCCTGAAGCAAAATCCTGGAGAGCGTGACCCTGGGGAGCAGCTCCTGACAGAGAATCAGGAAGTGGATGTGAGAAGTGTGGTTTCAATGGTGAGGCGCTCTGTGCCAGGCCTGCTGCCACAGTCTCACCTCCGGAAACCAGAAGTGCCAGAAGCAAGGAAGGCGTGACAAGGCGTGACAAGTGTCGCTCAAGGGAGGTTTGGTGCTGCTGGGCAGGTTGGCCGGGGATTCCTGGAGCCTGGAGAGGAAGGGAAGGAGCCCCAGAGGACATAGCATTTAGGCTGAGAATGGTAAACGAGCATTTCTCTGCTGGTGAAAGGGACGCAGAAGTGAGTGCCGGGGAGGAGACGCTGGTCAGAGACAGCAGCTTGGAGAGATGGAGGAGGGAGGACGGGGCTTTGCTAGAGAGAGATGGAAGCAGCTGCTGTTGACCTTGCTGGGGGGTTTCTGGTTGTCCAGACCATGGAAGCCACCTAAAGATTTTAAACAGGAGAAGAGTGGAGAATCAGACTCGTGACTTGAAATATTTGTCTTTCTGGCGTATAATTGATTTCCCTCCAAATATTCAGATAAACTAATTCCTAGATTTATAGTGGGGTTTTCCCAGCGCTTGTCACCTTGGCAAGTGGAGTTAATACCTGCTGAGGCCCTGAGAGCCTTGAAAGGAGCTGTTACCGTAACTTAGAGAAAGCAGATGCCCTAGACTTTAGGGCAGCTTCAGAAAAACCTCTTGTTAATGAAAACTATCTTCAGCGCGCTGGAGGCAAGGCTTCTCAAGGCGAGGTTTGAAGTCAGCCCCTTCTTGTCACCGGAGTCCCAGGCTGGGTGCCCACCTGCCCATTCCTGAGCTCAGAGAAAAGCCTTCTCTTTGCCCCGTTTACATCGAAATTTACAGCCATGTACATACTCTGACATGTATAAAATGATTTTGGTCTTTTTCTCTACTAGTCTGTCTGATGTTAATTTCCATTTTTGTCCCGCTCCGGAGAAGAAGGACCCCAAAATAGGTGAGGGAATGTTCTCCACCCTAACACTGTCATATGGAGAATTCATGGGCGGGATCTGAGTAGATACAGAAGAGCTGGTCAAGAGGTGGTGGGTGAGGGCAAGAGATAAGGGTTTGAACTAGCTCCTTGACAGTGGAGATGGAGAAAGTGGGCTGTGTGAGGGGCCCTTTGGGAAGTGGGGGTGGTAGCCTTGTCGAGAGATGAGGGGAGTGGAAGTTTAACAGCGTGATGTCCGTGGACAAGGAAGGTTCCAGGTTCCCTGTCCAACCCAGGGAAGGGTGGAGCTGAACAGTGAAAAAGAAAAGGAGAAGCAAAGGAAGGGAGAAAGAGAGCCTAGAAAAGACTTGGAGAAGGACTGAACAAGGAGGAAGAAGTGGAGAGAGATGGTAAAAGGAGAGGGCTGGAGGAGGCACGTGGAGCAGAGACGTGAAGAAGAAGCTGTACTTGCTTCTCGGCCTTGGACTTGTCCAAGGAACTTGGGGGACTTGGCCAGGAACTTGAGGAACATGGAAGAAGACGCTTGAAAGAGACAGATGTGGGTGAGAGGCCCCTGGAAAGGCTGACAATGGCAGCTTTTATCTTGACTTACATTTTGATTTTGCTTTTTTCCTTCCAGGCTTGCCTGGACCCTTCTGCTCCTTTCCTATGGGTCCCCACCAGAAGGTGCCTTAGACTTGTGGCGTGTTTTTAGGCCTCAGTGGCCTTGCTTTGAGGCAACCCTGCTTGCCTGGGCATTTACCCGTGACGGGATGGGCAACTTTGGGTGTTTAATTGAAACTATTCTAAACTATATTCTTTCTCTCCTCTCTGTCGCACACTAATTGTATTAAAGTTCTTTTCTGTTGAAGACCTTAGGCTCCAGAGTATGTTTTATCTTTATGCAATGGATGGCAGGACCCATTGAGAGAGTATGCAGGCTTGGGGGTCCTGGGGTGCCCCTCAGTGTTCCTGATAACAGATGGAAGTGCCCTCTGGGTCACACAGACGTAGTGTCTCTGTCCGGGACAGGGCACCAGGGGCCTGAGCAGGCTTGGATGCGGGGACATGTGACTCGGGTTTGTCCATTCAGCAGTCAGAGAATAACTGCACTTTGTTAGTTATGCAAATCTGGGCATGAGAGAAAAGAAAGGTGACATGGAGTCTTTCTCATGCAGTCTGCAGAAGGGAGGTGCGAAATAAATCAACCATGAAAGAGGGGTACAAATGGAAACGACCTGAGGACAGTAACCTGCTGAAACCCAGTAGTGACCAGTGGGGAGATGATTCCCTAACAGTGGGGTGTCGAGCGTGGTTTAACACCAGCTCAGAGGAAAAGGAAAGGCTTGTAGCTTTTGTTGATTTCCGTAGAGTAAATCCTCCCACCATAGCTAACTCCAGACGCTAATGTGGCCTCAGCTAACTAGCAAAATGACAGAAAATGCAGCCATTGACTCTCGAGAGTCAACACTAGGGGAAGCCCGTCCTAGCCACAGTGTGATGGGAGGAGACTGAGGAAGCAAGAAAATGCTGTCTCGGGAGGCAGGAGGCCTGGGGGTAGGTGCTGGGGGTGGGGGGAGGGTGGACCTCCACAGTGCTGCAGAGAAGTTACCTCACAGAAACCCCGCAAAGTGCCTGTGCATTTGGTAGTTCGGAAGGTCCCTTTCGCGTGAGAGCAACTTCTGTGGAATGGGAAGAGGTGAGTGCTGTGTGTGCCTGCAGGAGTCCAGAACTGAAGAGAGAAGGGACGCTGCAGAGCGCCTTTCTTCAGGAGAGCTTCCTGGGGAGCCCGACATCCTGACGTGCTTTTAAAACCCCTGATTTACACAAAAGCCCAACAGGTCATAGACAGACAACTGGAAAGGGCACCCTGAAAGAAATCCTTTTTTTTTCCCTTCTGCTTTTAGAATGTTTGCTGTTTTTAGAAACTGGCCCCCTCCCTTCCTGTGAGGCCTGGCAAGGCAAGGAAGGAGAGAAAACTCCAAAGGTGTCTCCCTCAGAAGCCAGTGGGCCAACGTCTGCTCCTCTGGGTCCAGGGCGGACTCGGTCACGTTCCTCTTATTTGGAGCAGCAGAGAGGATGGCACCAGAGAACCAGGCTGGGAGCAGCCTCTGCAGGGGAGGGCAGTGCCTCCGCAGGCGCTGCAGTGTCAGCAAGCCCGCAGTGCCCACCCTGTGGATGGGGAAAAGTGAGCAGAGAGGGTTAGGGATTTTCCCCAAGTCCCACCAAGAGCGAAAGGCAGCGCCGAGGTCCTGGCCCTTCACTGCTATCAAAATAATCCCAATAAAAGGAGGCGAAGAAAGTGGCAGTGGTTTGGAAAAAGCATTTAGAAAAAATGATGACAGAAAGTTACATTTTTTTTCATGTGCTGTCTAGTAGTTGCGATAACTGATGTTTGCTTAGCACCTACCCAGGTCTATCCTAAATCACGGTGCTGGTCTATTTAGACAGACTTCATTTTCAGGCTCTTACAAGAAGCTGGTGAAATGGGACTAATGTTACTCCAGCTTAAAGATGAATAATTTGATGTTAGAAGAGGTGAAATCTAGTGCTGGATGAGCCTTCCACAGGGGAGGCAGTGAGCTCGGCCACCTCTCTGTGAATGGGCTCATGTTCACACTCACACACTCGCTGCCACACACACGTAAGTGCATATACACCACGCATGCACAAACATCTCCACTCTAGCACATATAGTACATATTGCAAATACTAATAAAAAGGAAGAAAATGAAAACTTGAGCCCAGAGAGCCAGGGCGGGCTGTGTCACACTCATTCCTGTGCTGAGTCCTGTCCCCCAACTGGTGTCTGTGCATCTGCCTCCTGGCTCCCCCCATTTCACTTGCTCCCAGAGGGCCATTCCCTCACCCAGCCCACTGAGCAGAGACAAGCCATCAGAACAAGGCTGAAGCCCGTGACTGAAGCATGTCCACAGAAGTGCTCCTGCAGAGTCAGTAAGTCTAGAAAGTGCCAGGGAAGTGATGCCAGAAAGAAGATGCTGGAGAAGAGGGGGTGCAGGGCGAGCAAGCCCTGGAGACCAGCCCCTGGGGTCAGCAGCAGCAGCGGGGTAGGACGCAGAGGTGAGCATGCCTCCAATCGGGGTGCAGCATTTTACCCCCGCCCAGGGCTCTCACCATGTCCTGCCAACTTGTGGCCTTGGACATGTGTGCCCTCAACAGCAGGTGGGGGCAACATACCTCATTTGTGAATTGGGGCAGGGAGGAAGAACCTCAGCCCCTGACCTGGTGGAGATGAACCAACCCAGTCTACATTTCTATGATGCCCGCATCAACAGTAACCCTCTTGGTTTACAGGAGGGAACGTACAGTCATATAAAAATCGGCAGATGAGCTTTGATTTTAGCAGTGGGAAGGTGATTTTCTTCTGTTATTATTTTTCTTCCACTCAGATTTAATTTCATATCTGGGAGTTGATGTTAATTATTAAAGTAATTTAATTTGACTGCAGCTGAGCTATTTTCAAATTATAGCCATTCACAGGATCTCACTTATTTTCAACTGATAGGAGACCCTGTTACAGAAAGCATCGTGGGTATCTGGCTGTGTGATATATTTTCAACAGCAAAAGTGAGAAACCATAGCAACTAGCGCCCATCAGCACACAGCAGAACACAAAATTACCCAGGCCCCCATCAGTCAGTGAAAATGTCTGCTGGGGGCTTGGTGCTCTATCAGTGCTGAGGGCTGGTGTGGGAGGACACAGTTAATATCCTCTGAGGCTTCCTCAGGTTGGGGAGTGTTTTAGTTACCCATTGCTGGTGAGTATTAACATAACATTACATAACAACATAACAAAACATAACATAACATAACATAACATAACATAACATAACATAACATAACATAACATAACATAACATAACATAACATCACAACAACAGTTCAGCAACTGAAAAGAACACCCACTATTGTCTCAGAATTCTCTAGGGCAGAAGTTCAAGTGGATTTTCAGCTCTGGGTCTCCCAAACCTAAATCAAGGTGTGGCTCTTGTGTGCAGACTGGAGAAAATCTGCTTCTCAGCTCCTCCAAGTTTATGGCAGAATTTTGCTCCTTGCAGTTGCAGGGCTGAGGTCCCTGTTTCTTTCTGGGCTGTCAGCTCTGGGTTCCAGAGGTCATAGCTATCCAGTGGCCTGTTGTTGGCATAGGCGCCACCCTCCCAAATCTTGAAGTCAGCATTTTGGAATGTTTCTTCTGCCCAGAAGCTCATTTTATCTTCCGTTTACCTGCTTGAAAAAGTTCTCTGCTTTTAGAGACTGACTGGGACTTGTCCACCACATAGTATCTGCGTTATATTTTACTGGTAACTGACTTGGGATTATAATTACATCTACAACATCCCTTCACAGTAGTCCCTGGTTTAACAGTTGAGTGAATACCAGGGGTCAGAATTTGGGGTTCGTCTTCAGAACTGTATCCATCGAAACAGTTAAGACAGAGGCTCTGTTGAACACAAGGGCAAAAACACACACACACATGCACACACAATTGCCACGGATGTCTGCACAGGGGAGAAGAGCTGGAGATGAGTCTAGAACTCAGAAGATTTGGGGCTTTGGGTGAGAAAATGGCCAGTGAGGAAAGGTGAGGGAAGTCACAGGTGAGGAAAAGGGCTCAGGTGAGGAAGGGTGAGGGAGGTGCAGGCGTATCCCGTGAAAGAGGAGACAGCCAAGGCCTCAGGAGAGCAGGGGCATGATGTCCACGTTCTCTAAGGGAGCTGACTCCTGACTCCAGGAAAATTGCTTACAGGAGCATTCTTTGAGAAGCAAAGATTGAACTTAACACTTTGTGTGCCAGTGCCCTTGGGGCCGGCCATTTTCTGTGCCACCGCATGAGTGGTAGAAGCATTCAATAAAACACACACAACTCCTGAACTACTGGATATTAAAAAAACTGTAATATCTCTCATAAAACACCTTACACTTTCATCAAAACAATGTGTAAAGCTTCTAGACTGAGTACGATCAAAGAAATAGCTCCTAATGGTTCCAAATAAATCCACCATGGCATGAAAAACCGGAGACTATGTGAGCAGCCACCTGATACTGGTGACAAAAACACGTACTGATAAGTGAGTGGACCACAAAGTGTTAATATAGAGTTTGACTTTATTTATAGAAATAAAGTATAAGTTCTATGCCTCATGGCCCCAAGTGGGAAGGGTACCTCTTCTTAGACAAAGAAAACTGATTAATTGGATAATGGCCCCCAAGAATTCATATGCTGAAACGTTAAGCCCCAGTAGTTCAGAACAAGATGTTATTTGGAACTTTGCAGATGTAATGATTTAAGATAAAGTCCACCTGCCATAGCTGGGCCCTAGCCCACTCTGACTGGTGTCCAGAGGGGAAATTTGGACACAGAGACAGACATGCACACAGAAAGTTCTTTAGAAAATACAAAACTATATTGTGAACCTCAAGCCAACACTTTAAAGAAAACTCTAAGTTTGGGGGCAAGATCTTGGGGGTCCAGCAAGATGGTGGGTGTGGCTAGGGCCCCCAGGTGCTACATAGACGCCGGCCCCAGCTCCTGCCCACGGAGCGTCAGCCCCCGTCCAGACTGGGTGCATGGAAGTGAGCTGTGCACACAGGTGTAGACACCATGTGGACACTAATGTAGAATAAAACGGGTAAAAAGCAAAAGTCCTTTGTGGAGGGGAAGCAAAGCAGCAAGGCTGTGGCGACGAGGAGGGTCACGTGGAGCTCACAAGTAGGCTCGCCGAGGTAGCGGCCAAGCTTGCCAGGATTTGGGAGACAGAGAAGCCAACCACTGTCCCTTTGAGGTTTACCCAGTGGGGGCCGTCTGTCTCTGCAGTTGCTGACACCCCTGCACAGTCCCAGGTAAGTGACATCCCTGCGGGTTCATGAAGAGCTCAGTCTGGGCGTGGCCTTCACCAAGACCTCAGGCTGCAGCTGAAGCCTACAGCCAGCAGGCCAGAGCACCCCACCACCTCCAGCTCTCATAATGTAGTCAGGGGCTGCAGGACTGGGGAGGCCGTGGAAGGAGACAGAACTGTATCTCTTCCATTTTTGTTTTTTTTTTTAAGATTTATTTATTTATGCATACAAGCTGGGGTACAGGCCAGAGGCGTGGGGCGGTGAGAGGGATCACCAGAGGCAGAGTGGGGAGCAGAGAAGGCAGATCATTGGAAATACATTGCTGAGGGGAGCAGCGGGCAAGGCAGGAGAGGTCTGCCGTGCCATGTGAGAATATCCCCCACCAGGCGTGGAACTCGCGTCACCGCTGCCGACAGCTCCACAGTGCAGCACTTAACCGCTGTACCACCAGGGAGGCCCTCTCTTCCATTTTTGATGATTGGTCTCTTCTGGTTGATTTTGGACTAATTGTGGTTGTGCATATACTAGTGTTTCTTGACACAGAAGAGGACTGTGGGAAATAGACTTCTCAGTCTGTCTCCATCACACTTCAGCTCTCTCTTGGGGCTTGAACGGGGCATCCCTGTAGAGCCGGTGATGGGCATTTTCATGTCAGAGACTCTGAACATGCCTTCTGAGCAGAGGAAAGGTGGGAGCGGGTCGGATGGGGACACAGGTGCAGGTGAGGCTGTGGTGTGGATCGTGCCCGAGGGAACCTAACAAACTAACACACTGGCAGCAAGAACACACTGCGTGGTGGTGGGCAGGGCCAGGCAAGCCCAGCAATGAGAGGAGTGGAATGTCAGATCCCATGAATTATTTAAACAGGTGAGGGGGGCAAACTTCAATGAAGGCTGCCCTGGAATGCACACACTCTCCTTGGACCTCCCCCAGACACTTGATGCCACCCGTCCCTCTCCTACCCACTCTAGGGTTGCTTCAGCCACAGCCCTCTGCCTGACTGAGCCATAGAAGCCCCCGGCAGATTTAGAGACGCTACCAGCTCCCTTTCCGCAGACCTCAAGATTCTTATTCTGTTGGTCAAGTTACTTCTGTCTTTAAAGCTCCCAGAGTGATTATCTGTGCAGGCGGAGGTGTAAGTGCTGATTAGGGGAGTTGGGCTGGCAGCCTGTGGCTAGGTGAGGACAGGAGGGTAGGGGCTGGCAGGAGGCTGGACAGGAGGGCTGTGTCCCTGTGTACCAGCCTTCAGGTCCCAGAGATGAGGTTTGGACTGTGATTTACAAGCGCTGATAAATCTGAGGTAGGGAAATGAAATGATAGGACTTGTGTTTTCAGAAGACGGTTTGACTGTGCAAGATGGGTTGGCTGGAAATCAGACTTCAACGAGGAAGCTATTGCAAGAAGAGACGTGTAATGAAGACATCAAAAGTAAGATAAGGGCCAGGGGGAAATTCCAGATCCTAAAAATATTTTAGCTCCGATGTGCAGGTGTTGCAGCCTGAGCCACCAGCGTGAGGAGGCAGCCAGCTTGTAATTAGCCTGCGATCAGGGGGGCTGCTGGCTAATTAGTGCTTCCTGGAGGACAAAAGCAGCTGGTATTTTCCTTTCTAATTCCAGTAATGATGTCCTATTTTAACATAATAAAAGGATTCACTGGCAAGGGAGTGGGGCTGAAGAGATGAAAGGCAGAGGTGGTCAGGGCCCTGTCCAGTTGTTCAGAGGCTGCTCAGGGGCCAAAATGAGCACTGCATGTCCTGCCGCAGGGCTGAAATCTCAGGCTTGTTCTGAATTTGCACGGTTGGGTAAGTGAAGCTCATGGGAAGATCAGAATGGTCTCTATTGGCTTTGAGCTTTGGAGTCCTAAATATTGCTGTTTGTATTTAAGAAACATGGGGGGACACACACCAGCAGCAGTGCTGTGGGACTTCAGTCACCCTTGGCTCCTTCCCTTCACCCTTATTTAAAACAGGCCACTGGAGGTGTCTTCTCCCAGATCAGATCAAGCTCTGGTAAAATCTTTTCCCCTGTACAGAAGGTCCCTGTTATGAAGAACCCTGGCTCTGTAGCCCCAAGATTGCTGTTCCTCCTCCCCCTGCTGGTGTTGAAGGCACAGTCCTCTATTCTGTACAGTGAGAACCTAGTGGAGTTCCTGGAGGTAACGCCCAGGAATGTGTGACAACTTCCCCATGCCTGGGACATCTGAAGTTTTTGAGACTCCCACACCCTCTCACTCCCAGATGATTCCATATTCGTGTGATGGTTCACTTTACAAGTCAACATATCTAGAAGATGTTTGGTCGACACCTGACTAGATGTTGCTGTGAAGGTCTTTTCTAGATGAGATTAACATTTAAATATGCAGACTTTGGCTACAGTAAGGATGGGGGTGGGCTACATGCAATCATCTGAAGGCCTTAAGTGAAAAATACTGATATTATCTGAAGATGAAGGGGCTCACCTCCAGACTGCTTTCAAACATGAGACTACAACTCAGCTCTTCCCTTAACCTTCAGCTTACAACCATGCCCTGCAGATTTTGGACTTACCAACGTTCACATTTGTGTAAGCCAATTCCTTAGGATCTCTCTCTCTCTCTCTCTCTCTCTCTCTCTCTCTCTCTCTCTCTCTCTCTCTCTCTCTCTCTCTCTCTCCCCTCTCCCCTCTCTCCTCTCTCCTCTCTCTCACCCCCTTCACTTTCCTTTTCCTGTGTATACACATATACACATCCAGTTGGTTCTGTTTCTCTAGAGAACCCTAATATGTTCAGTCTCCAGAAACTCATCAAAATTATCCTCCTGTGAATGCTCCTAGCAGTTTATGGCTCCAGTGACTTCTGTTCCATAAGCAGAGATCAACTGTTTCTCTGTATCCTCCTGCCTCTCTATATTTGGGGGCCATGGTTTGCATTGTGATTGTAGTTCTCTGGCAATTCCAAGAAAAGTCATTGATTTTCAAGTTGGTCATCATTATTTTTTTTTTATGTGGGGATGAGAGTGCTACCTTCTAACCCCTGTACATCCTTGAAATCTGGTTGATGATTAGCACATATTGTGCTTCTCCATTTTGACTCAATTTTAAGTATTCAGTAACAGTCCTAGACTGAACTGTTGATACTTGCATGCTGAAGATTTCTGTGCACAGATGAAAATTCTTATGTAGACTTTAGAAAGATGATCACAGAGGGAGTGTGGTGGGTGTACAGGAGAGAAGAGCCAGACAGAGGCTCAGAGGTCAAAGGGGGACACTGAAGTTTACTGGTAGAAAAATTACAATGACCTGAGCAGAGTGGAGTTGAGAAGAGAAACAGAATTAGATATGAAAGTGATATGTTACGTCTGTATATTTAGAATACAATTTCACAGGGCTTGGTGACAGGTTGCATGTTGGTGGGGAGGGAATCTTATCTGGAAAAATTGCCAAGTTTCTTTCAGTTGGATGAGCACTTTCATCTCAGTCTCAGAAGTCAAAAACAAAATCTTTGGAGAGAATAGAATATCAACTTTGATATAACTGGATTTCTCAAAGAAGATGCCTACTTGTCAATTTACGTAAAAGTTGGGAGCGGTAAACATTTTCTTTTCTGTTTCCAATAGTATCTGTTGCTAATGCATTGGTGTAATCAAGGAGTTCTTTCTTACTGTATATTGTTATCTTTGAAGTATCTTGGCTTTTGCGGCAAGCAATTTCCCTGCTGTATTGTTAGCCAAGAAAACTCTACCTGACAATTCAACCTGTAATATTAGACACTATTCCTTGGACTTTGGGATAGAGCTGCAAACAAATGGGACACAAATGCCTTTCTTTAAGGAGCTTATATTTTTGAGGGGGTAAGGGATTATTGTAGACATTATGTAAGAGTAATGGTTTAGATGAGAGTTTAGGCTCTTTTTCTACCTGCTGTTCTAAATATAATTATGAAAACCAAAGAAGACCTCTGAAAGGGTGTTAGATTAAGGTGATCTAGGTTGGAAGTCTAGAACTGAAGGACTGGCAGAGTACAAAAGAGTCTTAAGTGCTCCACCCACAATAGAAGAAAGTCACACAGTCCTAGCATTTTCTGATAAATGACCTTGCTAAAGAGAGCAGATCAGGCAGGCTTATTGCACAATGGCAGCTTGGTCTGGGAAGTGTCTCTGTACTTCTGGGCTCCCTTTGCTACCAAATGATTTTAGGTGGAACCGATCAGAAAGAGATATTCTCAGCAAGAAGCCCAATATGGAAAGCCTCTTTAATGCCACAAACCTGGGATTCCCCTTTCCCACTGAAACACACTCAGTGATGCATCTTGGGGAAATCCCTCAACATCCCAAGCCAGTGTCAGCAGGGATAAATTGGGGCACCAAGCGTACCATATAAACCAAAAGTGAAAAATAGTACTGTAAAGGTTCTGAAGATTAAACTGTCATTGGAACCACAGTCCACAAAGTAGAATTGGATCATAGTGCTAAACCTAAACAGGACAACTGTCTGCTGAAATAGATTTACGTAGAATTCAGTCTTTTGGATAGAGTTCAAGTTGAAACAAAATATCACTTGTACTAAAAACTAAGAAAAGCACAACTTGAGTAAGAAAAGACAATCAGTGGGCACTAGCATCACGATAAACTGGATGTTGGAATTATCTGACAAGGATTTTAAGCCTTCATCCATTGATCTGTTGATCCATCAATCGATAAATGGATCCATCCCTCTATCCATCCATCCACCCACCCACCCATCCATCCGCATATTCAAGAAGCAAAATTACTTCAAGCAGAATAAACTCAAAGACACATCAACTCATATATTATAATTAAAATGATCAAGCTGAAGACAAAGAAGAACTATCTTGAAAGCAACTATAGAGAAATGATGTATTACTTACAGGAAATTGCCATTTGAATGACAGTGAATTTCTCATCTGAAACCATAAAGCCAAAAGGTAGTGGCTCAACATTTTTCAAGTTCTGAAAGAAAAGCACTTTCAAGAGTAAATTCTATATCTAGCAAAGCTATTCTTCAAGAGCAAAGTGGAAATAAAGAATTTCTTTGAATAAAACTTAAATAATTTGTCATTACAACACCTGCCTTTTAAGACAAGTAGAAAGGAAATGATTCAAAGAGGAACTTCGGAACACTGGAAAGGAAGAAGGATAATAGAAAGAGCAGAAATATGGATATAGATACAATAGGCTACCATTTTCTTTATGAATTTTGGAAATCATATTTGATGACTGAAAGAAAAACTATAGCAAAATGTGATGTTTACAGCAATAATATTTAAAAGTGAGGAAAATAAGACAAAATTAAATGAAACATATCAAAATATGCAAAATGTAGCAAAAGCAGTGCTGAGAAGGCCACTTACAACACTCGGTACATGCATTAAAAACAAGCAAGGTATCAATCAATAATCCAAATTCCTCCATTAAGAGACTAAAGGAAAAGAGGAAATAAACTCAAAGGAGCAGAAAGAAGGAAAGAGTAAAGTACAGATATTTCTTCTACTGAAAAATAGGAAAAACAGAAAAAGTGAATAGAACAAAATTCATAAACCTCCATCAAGACTGACTAAATAAAAAGAGAAGAGGCACATCACTGTAGTTCAGAAAAAAATAGGAAACAGGGCTACAGATTCTACAGCCACTAAGAAGATAAAAGGGCTGAATTTCTGCAAAGGGTCCATTCTATCTCTAACACCATGTTTTTGAGCTTCTAATACTTTTCTCAGGGTTCTCTATTTTAGATGTCTTCTGGTCCCCTGTCTTCTTCAGACCAGTATCAGCAGAAAATATTAGCATGATTTCAACTCAATTACACATTCATGATTTCATCATAAATATAGTACAAACCTTTAAACCGGATTGTAATTATAGTTAACGGAAAAATCTCGTTCGCATTCAATCTACACCCTTAGTTCTGTTGCTTCCTGTTGTTTTGTCTCCTTGCTTGTGCCTGTTTTCTCAGTTATTCTGAGGTGATTGCTGCTTACTCAACAGGGAAGAGGAGAAATATTGATATTTTAACTTCTTGGCTTTAAAATGTAATTGTAGGCTTAGGAACAACCAGCATTTTCTTAGGGAGTTTTAAATAGAGAGGGTACCTGTGAACTAAAAGGATTCTTTGTGAAAATGAAGACGGATATTGAAAGGGCAGAATTTCAGTGGCTCTTAACCATCATATATACTGACAGAAAAAATACCTCAGACTGTATTTTATTTCTTAAATCATTATACATTCTACTGTATTTACTATGTTGTAGAAACTGCCAACTATAGAACAGTGATATAAAACATGCACATTGTATATCTAAAGCTAATTTTTTCATGAAAAAAATGTATCAATTACCAGTTCCACTTCTAGGTATTTATCTAAGGAAAATAAAAACATTAATTTGAAAAGATATATGCACCCCTATGTTAACTGCAGCCCTACTCACAGTAGCCAAGATTTGGGAGCAGACTAAATACCTAGCAGTGGATACTAGATAAAAGGATGTGCTACATATACTCAATAGGGTACTACTCAGTGATAAGAAAAAAATGAAATCTTGCATTTGTGATGACATGGATTGAACTTGAGGTGACTATGCTAAGCAAAATTAGTCAGAAAGAGAAATATGGAATGACTTCCTATAACCATGTGGTGATATATGTGGAGTATAAAGAAATGAAGCAAATGAACAAAAATAACTCTTACATTCTGGTGACAGAATGGTGGTTACCAAAGAGAAGGGAAAAGGGAGTGGGAGGACCTGGGGGAGGGGGGTCAATCCGATAGTGGTGAATGGTACTAGCATTTGGCTGTGGGTATGACATGGGATGGGAAGCTACATTTCTGCACATACAGTGTTGTAAACCAGTAGAAAATGAAAGAAAAAATCAAGATTGTATGGTGCAGGGTGAATGAAATTGGTCAGGCTTGTAGGCCGCTGGCCTCTGTGGCTATCATCTGCAGCCTTGCTTGTGCTGACGTCGGAGGTTCTTGGGGGCATGGGCGTGGGGCATGAATGCCTGAGTGTGGACACCTGCGCTTAGGTGAGTGAGCATGCGCAAGTGTACGCACCTGTGCCTAGGAGGGAGGGGCTATCAGGGCGGTGTCACTCAGAGGGCAGCTACTACTGGGGACTGCAAGAGAGGAAGGGACCACGAGAGAATGGCAGATAGAGCTCAGAAGAAAGAGTCAAGATTCGGCGGGGCTGAGTGGCCTGCCAGGCTCCCGGCCTTCCTGCCTTGCCAGCCAGCAGGCTTGCCCTGCAACAATTGACATAGAAAAATCATTAAAGCCTGAAAGAGCCATCGAGGGCTCTGGGACTCTCCTCTATCTGTTTTCCGGAATCCACAGAGATCCTGCCTCGTGCCTTGCTGCCACCACTGTGGTCTCACCAAGGCTTGACACAGTTAACATAACCTCCAGAGAATTGCCATCTCAAGATATTTTGGACAGAAACTCACTCAATGTTAAGAGTTTGGGTTTCTCTAGAGTCCCAGAGTTGCTTGAAAGATTCTATTTATGAGAAACTTGTATAACAATTTCTGCAGGGAATACTGAATTTCCCAAAGGACCAAAAAATGTTTTAAATTGACAAAAAAAGAAAAATACTGAGACTACAGCAACTGAGGAAGTCCTCAGCTAGGAATTTGCAGGGAGAGCATTCTCATTTATCGGCAGTTTGGGAGATTGACCGTTTGACTTTTTTTTTAAACACTTGTCTATACTATTTTTCATCTGTGACCTTCCTGAGTGACATCCCTGTCAAGAAGCTAGGGATTTCTCCTTATTGCTACAGATAAAGGTCTTGGAAAACCCCATTTACAGAAAACTTTCCAGGAGTTATTTCAGGTGGAACCTGAGGAAGCCTCCACTTGAGCGCCCGTAGCAGCAGCACCTGGACTCTTTGAGGTAAGCCAGGCTTGTGTCTACAGGTTGGCAATGGAGCAGTGAATGGGAGCTCTAGGGCTTGGCGTCTCTTTCTTTTTCTTATCAGCAGGGACACCTGCTGAGGAAGGGTTACAAATCTTCCATAGGGTGATTCATAAGAGAAGCTGAGGGATTTTTCCAATGAAAGGTGTGGAGCCGTGTGTCCATTGTTGCAAAGAGACCAGGATGCAGACTTCAACAAGGGGTCTTATCAGGACTCTGATAAGACAGAGTCCTGGTGATGACATGGTGCTGTATATTTGGTTGTTTAATTAACAAGCTAACCAAAAGTACACAAGGGAGTTTCTTTTCTCCACATCCTTTTGGGAATATAAACCAGTGCAGCTACTGTGGAAGATAGGGTAAAAGTTTTTCAAAAAATTAAAAATAGAACTGATAGATGATTTGGCAAAGATCTGGAAACAAACTAAGAGCCAACCAACTGGTAAATGGATAAACAATGTGGTGTGTCTACTCAATCATAAGAATGAATATAATCTTGCTATTTGTGATGCCATGGGTGGAACTTGGGAAATTATGCTAAATGAAATAATTCAGAGAAAGACATGAGGTATATGATTTCATTTATATGCAGAATCTAAAAAGCAAAACAAGTCAACAAACAAAAAAAAACCTCAAAGATACAGACAATAGACTGGTGATTGTCAGAGGGGAGGAGAGGTAGAGGTAGTGGGCAAGATGGGTGAAAGGTGGCAAGATGTACAAACGCCCAGTTGTAAAATAAATGTCAAGGGGACGCAATCATAGCATGGTGACTATAGTCACTAGATTTCGATGCTTACTTGAACGTTGCCCAGTGAGTGAATCTTAAAAGTTCTCATCACAAGGAACAAAGGCTTGTTACTTTTTATGGTGTCAGTTGGTAATCAGATTTATGGGGGTGGTCATGTTGCAGTATATAAAGATATTAAATCATTATTCTGTGTATCTGTAACTAATGTACTGTTATATGTCAATTATATCTGAATAAGAAAAATAACCATCTGAGCTACAAAGCTGTTTTATCATTTGAAACTCAGTAAACCAATGCCATTGAAATCCCTTTCTATTCCTTCATATGTTCAAAGAAATTGCATTTTCTTACAAAGTAAATTTCCAATAGAATCTAGAATGAGTCTTTCAAGATTTTGCTGCGATGTATGTCGTGTAGAGTTTTGCCTATATTTTCTTCTATACATTTTATGGTTTCAGGTCTTACGTCCAGGTCCTTTATCCATTTTGAGTTGACTTTTGTGCAGGGTGTGAGGTAGTAGTCTAGCTTCATTTTTTTTGCATGTGGATGTCCAGTTTTCCCAGCACCATTTATTGAATAGACTGTCCTTGTTCCACTGCATTTTCTTTGCTCCTTTGTCAAAGATTAGTTGTTCATAGATACGTGGCTTTAATTCTGGGTATTCTATTCGGTTCCATTGGTCTTTCTGTTTTTGTTCCAGTACCATGCTGTCTTAATTATTATGGCTCTGTAGTATAATTTGAAATCAGGGAGTGAAATTCCTCCGTTTTCTTTCTTTTTAGTTAGTAGGGCTTTAGCCATGCGAGGTTTTTTGTGGTTCCATATGAATTTCATCAGTAGTAGATCTATTTCTTTGAAGAATGTCGTTGAGATTTTTATTGGGATAGCATTAAATCTGTAAATTGCTTTTGGTAGGATTGCCATTTTGATAATGTTAATCCTTCCAATCCATGAGCAGGGGATGCCTTTCCATCTTCTTGTGTCTTCTTCTATTTCTTTCAACAGAGGTTTGTAGTTTTCTTTGTATAAGTCCTTTATATCTTTTGTTAGATTTATTCCCAGATATTTGATTTTTTTGGTTTCGATTTTGAAGGAAATGGATTTCTTAATTTCTTCTTCTTCAGATTGGGTGTTTGCATAGAGGAATGCTACTGACTTTTGTGCGTTGATTTTGTATCCTGCTACTGTACTGAACTGGTCTATTATTTTGAGTAGTTTTCCTATGGAGTTTTTAGGGTTTTGTATATATATTATCATATCGTCTGAAAATAGAGACAGTTTAATTTCTTCCTTTCCTATTTGGGTCCCTTGAATGTCTTTCTCTTGTCTAATTGCTCTGGCTAGGACTTCCAGTATTATATTGAAAAGTAATGGTGAGAGTGGACATCCTTGCCTTGTGCCTGATCTTAGGGGAAAGGCCTTCAGCTTCTCACCGTTGAGTATAATATTGGCCGTGGGTTTGTCATATATGACTTTTATTATGTTGAGGTATGTTCCTTCTATCCCAAGGATTTCAAGTTTGGCGCTCCTTCATTTGGGGAGTATATGTTGATGATTGTTATATCCTCCTGTTTTATTGTCCCCTTTATCATGATGTAGTGACCAGCTCTGTCTTTTTTTACCTTTTTAAGTTTGAAGTCTATTTTATCTGATATAAGTATAGCTCTTCCTGCCTTCTTTCTTGGTCCATTTGCTTGTAGGATTGTTTTCCATCCTTTAACTATTAATCTCTGTTTATCTTCCTCAATTAAGTGTGTTTCTTGTAGACAGCAGAAGGTTGGGTTCTGTTTTTTGATCCATCTTGCTATGGTGTGTCTTTTAATTGGTGTGTTTAGTCCATTTACATTTAGAGTTAATATTGATATACTGTCATCCATATTTGTCTTTTTTATTTTATTTTATTATTATTATTTTTTACCTCTTTGTGGTTCTAGTCCTTACCTAATTCCGTATTTCCTGGTCTTTCCTCTGTTGGTTTTGCCTTCATAGTTTCTTGTAGTAAGTTTTGGAGTGGGGGTTTGGTAGCAATGAGTTTCTGTAGTTTCTGTTTGTCAGAGAAGGTCCATATTCTTTCTTCATAGAGGAAGGAGAGCTTTGCAGGGTAGAGTATTTTTGGTTGACATTTGTTGGCATGTAGTATATTACATATGTCTCTCCATTCTCTTCTTGCCTTTAATGTTTCTTCAGAGAAATCTGATGTCAACCTGATTGGGTTTCCTTTGTAGGTTATTTGTTTCTTTGTCCTCATCATTTTCAATATGTTTTCCTTGTCTTGAATTCTTGATAGTTTTACTATCATATGTCTTGCTGTTTTTTTCCTTTCATTGTAATAGTTTGGAGATCTTCTGGCTTCCTGTATGTTGATTTTTGTTTCCTTTTTCATGTTTAGGAAGTTCTCTTCAATTATCTCCTTGAGAAGTTTCTCTGTTCCTTTGTCTCTCTCCTCTCCTTCTGGGATTCCTATGATTCTGATATTTCCTTTTCTCATGGTATCAGATAGTTCCTGAAGCTTTTCCTCATTCTTCTTCCTTTGTTTTTCTTTTTCCTTTTCTGTCTTGGTTCTTTCAGTATCTTTATCTTCCAGAGT